>JAECUM010001108.1:0-56090 GCA_016617855.1 Megalonaias nervosa
ATGGGGGGGTAGAAGATAGATGGCCATTTCAGCATGGGGGGGGTAGATCATAGATGGCCATTTCAGCGGGGGGGGGGGTAGATGATAGATGGCCAGGGTTTTTTTTACAGGAAGACTTTATGATATCTAGTTGGTCCTAAATGAAAATGGTGCCAATCTTACTTTCAGTATGGCTGCAATGAGGGCCACCTTGAAAACCTTATTACTCAGAATGGATGGTCAATACAAGCAATGTCTAGTTAGTACTAAATGAACATGGTACTGATCTTAAATCTAATTATGGCCACCACAGTGGCTATTTTGAAAATCTTGTTGACATTCAAAAAATATTAGATAAGATTTCAACACTCTGCAATTTAAAAGAAGAAATAGTTGTATAATGCAATCCCGGAAATGCTTTTTGGTAAGTAGATCCCCAGTCCCTTGAAGGGACTCATGTTTTCCTTGGCAATATAGCAAGACTAAAACAAAGGATATATTTAAATGTGCACACACCCACAATCTGAACCTCATTCAGTGCTTTTCTTCCTCACTTTATTATTATTATTTGTTATTATTGTTATTATTATTATTCCAACTAATTCAGGCAATACATATTAAAGTTCCATTTGGGTTTAATAGATGCAATAGGTAAGAAAGTCATTATCAGATCATCTGTTAACAACTGTCAAACATTGTTGCTTATCTGTAATTATGGTGGATTGTTGCTTATCAGTAATTATGGTAGATTGCTGAGTAATTAGATGATGAGTCACCATCTACTACTTACATATTCTTACAATCCAAATCATGGTAAATTTTACTATATACCTTTTTACTATATCTGGCTGTTTAGCACTACTGGTTATAAACTAGAAGAGTTTGTGGGTGGCCTGTTGTCCATCATCCATCCATCACTGACAAGTTTGTTATTGATTCAGCTCCTAAACCTCTTGGAGGATTGCAGTTAAATCTTAACACATGTTCCTTGCAAGGTCCAGTTGGTACTAAATGAAAATGGTGTTATGCAGAATCTTGGTCTGTTATTTCTGCCACAGTAAGTGATGGTCATATTGATTTAATGGTCATATCGATGTGGTCATATTGTTGTGATGGTCATATTGATGCTTTGGTTATGTGAATGTGATCTTATTGATGTGTTGGTCATAGTGATGTTGTTGGTCATATCGATGTGATGGTCGTATTGATGTGATGGTCATATTGATGTGATGGTCATATCGATGTGATGATTATATCGATGTGATGGCCATATTGATGTGTCGGTCATATCGATGTGTTGGTCATATCGACGTGTTGGTCATATCGATGTCATGGTCATGTCGATGTGATGGTCATATCGATGTCATGGTCATATCGATGTCATGGTCATATTGATTTGATAGTTTTCAATAAATAAAGGACTGTGTATGATGTCTAGTTGGTCTATGGATGGTCTATTTGACAGTGTCAACCATTTATTTTACTTAATATTCAAGGAAATGAGGTCTGTATCTATTTTTTTAAATAAAAGTTTGAAATTTAACTCATTTCAATACAGTTAAAATATTGTTTAAGCGGCCTGACCCCACAAAAATATGACATCATGACGGTGTAGTACAGTGCTCAAAGAAAAATTGTTTTAGATACAGGCCCTGGGCTGGTGACTTAAATAAATTCACAAACCCTGACTAAAATCCCACAAGCCAGGACTCCAATTTCCACATGCCCAAATTTCCCCATTTTCAGTATTGTCACACAATGTTGCAATAGCTACAATTTGAATATAAATTCAATAGCATTCAAAGGGGTTTGAACATCATGCAAGTATCACTAGTGTTCATCACTACACTCACTAGGGACTGGATGGTCCTGGTGTTCAGCTTCTTTGCTGGATTCTCAGAGTGAATCCTGGTCAGAACCATGTTGACCTATGTCAATGTGTTATCTGCAATATGTGCAAAGAATTAATAGCCCCCACCGCCCCACTTATCTTTTTTCTTTCTTTTTTTCGCTGGTGTGCTTCACACAGTAAACCTCCATCAACCAAGAGAATGATTATACTTTGCATTCTATATATGCAGTAAAATCCGATTTCAGAAACGTTGCCATTGTTCACAAACTTGTCAAAAATCTAATACATGTGGCTTAAACATTCTCATTCAAGGCAATACTATGTAAGAACATTTGTTCTTGTACATGCATCTAGCATCTTTTAATGGGTTGTTCCACTTCCTGATCATACCTGTGCAAATTAGCACAATGGACTTACTCACTGCAGCCTTCAAACATGTCTCACTAGCTATTGTCTGTCAGTTAAGTAATATGTAAAATGGTGGTTTATACATGACCTCTTTGCCTTTAATTGCCGCTATTTAAACTGCCTAGGGGATAGTTTTACATAGCTCCAGTCATGACAGTTTACCATTTATACATACTACATATAGCAGGCATATATACTGAAAGTGGTGTTGTGTTGGGGGTTTTTTGCTTTTTTTTTTAGATTGCTTAAAATTGTGTTTTCTCGAAACAAGACTGAGTCAGGAGGTATGGGTGTACAAAATCGTATTTTCAGCTTCAATTTGATTACAGTGGGATCTCAGTTTCACAGTCACACTGGTATCTGACTTAGATCACAGGGGCTCATATTGTTGCTTACATTTTAACTGTCAGTCATACATATAGTATAAAGTAATACACTATATGACTGACAGTTAAATTGTAAGCAACAATACGATCCCCTGTGAGTTAGATTACGATGTGCCAGTTATGTCAATATCGTGAAAATACATTTATACATTTCATCAGTGTGATCAAAGTTTTGTCAGGAAAATTAAAAAAATTTGACAAGCCCAACAGGCACCTCACTTGGAATACAGGACGGGCATGATCTAAAATTAGTAAGGCTATCAGATTTTTTTTAGCACTGTAGTGCCATCGTTTATCTCAAATTACATCAGCCAGTGTTCACTGTTGTTTGTAGATCCCTCCAGTACTTTATTGGAGCACCTAGGATACACTGGATTCAAATAAGTTATTAAACCTAAGCATTTGATTGCTTTTACTGACATTTCATGCAGAGTTGGCAGCTGCATTCATGAATTGCTATAAAAGCAATTAACCAGTTTAATGTTTTAGGAACCATTAAGAAAATTTAATCAGTAGAACATTGTTGCTATTGGATCTTTTTAAAATATGTTTACAGTTTTGAACAAAAATTAGAACAAGTCATGATATGTACTTATGTAGTGGCCAATGTGTCAGAAAGCTTGCCAGCAGTTTCCTTCAGGTCGGTGGTTCTTCCTGGGTATTTCCTGAGTTCTTCCTCCACCAGCTATCCTGGCTGCCATATATAGCCTATCATGTGGTGAAAAATGGTATGAAACCCACAACAACAATTACTACTTGAATTCAGCACTTGGTAAGCCCAGATACAGTATTATTGTAGTCTTCTGGTCTGTGGGCATTTTGCTATGGGCACTGGGATATGGGCACAAGATTGGTTGGATTCTCTGACTTGCAATAGTAAATGACTGCTTGTAAAAGGCTTTTACATTTTGTCTTTATCTTTTAGAATTACTGAGGATGATGTAGTCACTTGTAAAGAGAGGGAAAGTTGTTTACCATGGCAACTGGAGGTGCAACACAAAGACGTCGAAGTGTTTCATCAGATGATGAAGAACATGGTGCTGCTGGTGGAAGTCGACCTTCACGCCCACGTTGTCCTAGCTTTAGCAGAGACGATGATAATGATGAAGAGAGAGCAAAAGAAATAGAGGGGCTAAAAAAGCGAGGTATTTTGCCTAAGGATTTCCCTGTGCTAGGATCGAAGTCTGGTGAATATAGTGCAGAGGAAGTTGCAAAGGAAATTCAGGAGCTTTTAGCAAAGGGATCAATTTCAGAAAAAGATGCTGAACATCTCAAGCAGATGCATGAGATGAAACAGCTAAATGTAAAGACGACTGTTAAAGATGATGATGATGAAGATGTGACAGAATTAATTCCATTTCCATTTGACTGTGGCGGTATTCCAGTTAATTGGAGCAAACTTCGATCTTTACAGCGGCAGCCATTCATCCTTGTTGAATTAAAGCCAGGACAGATGGAATATGATAAAATTATGGCTGAGTTTACAAGAGCAAAAGTAAAAGTGACAAAAATTGAAAGGCTTCAAAATCTGAGACTTTTAGATAGATTTAAAGCAGAACTTGAAGAAATGAAGAAACATCGTTCCCATTGTGAGTATTTGGAAATGAGAAAACTGATGATAGCACAGATTATAATTTAATTGACATGATTTAATTACAGATCACATTTTTATATCACTTCAGTTAAAAAAGGTAGCATTAATGATTATCCATGCTGTACTCAGTTAAAGGATGCTTGCTCATTGGTATTTATTCTTGGCTGGGGAATTTAAACTAAATTCTCAAAATTCACATCAAGAAATCTACTGAATCTGCAAAAAATTATGCATGATATTTGCTAGCCAAACCATTGTTTAGTTATACAGGTCATAGACTAGGAGAGCTTGTGGGATGTCCATCATCCATCTGGCTATTATTGCCACTAAACTTGGTATCTAATGAAAATCGTGATTCTAAAACATCCAGAATGGCTGCTACAGCTGCCATCTTGAAAATCATTTTGTTGCTAGTCCTGATGAATGGAAGGTCATTTCATTATGGAGTTTTCAAGGAATGACTTCCTATGATATCTGGTTGGTCCAGACTGCAAATCATGTCAATCTGACATTCAGTATAACCACTACAACAGCCATTTTTAAAGTTTTGATATTGCTAAACCTCCTGAATATAAAGTGACCATCTTAAAAAAGTACTTTTATTACTACAACTCCTAATTGGATGGTCATATCAGAATGGGATTTTGACTGAAAGAAATTTATGTCTTGTTTCTCCAAAATGAAAATGGTGCCAGTCTGAAGCCCAGTATGGTTGTGATGGCTGCCATCAAGAAAATCTTGTTTTTGCTGCATCATCTGAATGAAAAGTCATATAGGCATGGATTTTCACCAGAATACCTCTTATGATGTCTAGGTGGTCCTGAATGCAAATGGTACCTCCAGGACATTGAATATGGCTACCACAACAGCCATCTTGAAAATGTTTTTATCGTTACTTTACCTGAATGGATGGTTGTATCAACATGGGGTTTTCACTAAAAGACATCTTAGCAAATCTAGTTTGTCCTAAGTGAAAATGGTGCTAATCCGATATTCATTATGGCAACCACAGTGACCATCTTGAAAATCTTGTTATTCCTACTGCTCATAAATGGAAAGTCATATTAGCATGGGGTTTTCACTGGAAGACTTGCAGTTTCTAGTTGGTATCAAACAAAAATGGCGCCAGACTACCATGGCAGCCATTTTGAAAATCTTGTTATTGCTACTTCTCCTAATAAATGGATGTTTTCACCAGAGGAAAGATTATGATATTTAGTTGGTCCTGAATGAAAATGGTGCTAATCTGACTGCAAAAATACCTGCCACAATAAACATATTGAAAATCTTGTTACTAGTTCTCCTGAAGAGATAGTCATTTCACTATGGGGTTTTCACCAAAAGTCTTCTAATGATGTCCAGTTTGTCTTAGATGAAAATGGTGATAATCTTACATCCAGTATTGCTGCCACAGAGCCTGATTTGAAAATCTTATTATTGAAGAATGTGAGAGATGGTTTCAGCACTCAGCAGTTAAAAAGAAGGAATTGTCTTAATCATTAGTTGCTGAAAATTCTTGTTTATTTTTTAAATTCCTCCAATACTGTAGTAGCACAAAGTTTGAAGTGTGCCATTTTTTGTGGATTTTGTTGTTGCCCTTTGCCATGAATTTTTAGTAGGGGTTTATGTCAGTGAGAAAGGAAACTATTGACAGCAGTTACTCCCCTTCTAAGTCAAGGTAACTATAACTCATTCAGATTGGAATCGGCTTCCTCACCAATTCTGTGCTAATGTTTGTTTTTGCCAGCATCATGTTGAGTCACTGATCACTTATGTCAGCATAAAAGGAAACATTCCAAACTTGTATACTTGTATGATTTGACTACTTTACACATCATTTAATGGTAAAGTTTGCAAGAAACCTATCTGCTGTGTTGTGTTTATTTGGATTTTGAGGTGTGTCATATGGTGCATAAGCTACAGTTAATTCTGGATGGTGGTTATTGTTTTACTCAGGACTTGAAGAAACAATAACTACCAATTAGACTTGCATAACATATTTCACTGCATGACAAACTGGAAGTGTAGTCTTCAAATTCAATCCAAATAGACAAGATAAGAAGCAAAAGAGAAACTTCACATAAAATAAGTTGTTAAATGATCAGTAAAGTATTTAAATCATAGACAAGGAACAAGTATGGAATATCATTTATGTTGATACTTGTTATCAGTGGCTGGACATGCTGATGTGATAAAAATAATTGGCATGGAATAATTGGCTGGTAGGGTCAGATTTCAAACCATGAGTTAGTCCCTTAATGTTATTGGAATGATTTATAAATTTGTTTTGCACCCAGAATTCCATGAGCAAGTAACACTGATCTGGGCCCCCAGATTTAAGGAACGCAACAAATTTCAAGATGGAGAAAAAATGCTGCTTGAGATCATGAACTGTTCTTTGATTGAAATAACAATGTGGCCCACTGCTCTAAGGCACTCACCTGTACTGATCACTGCCACCTCACCTCAGTCCACATGGGTTTGAGTCCTGGCTTGGACAATGTGGGTATGTGAGAAAGCTTGACAGTAACTTCCTCTGTGTCTGTGGTTTCCTCCTGGGATTTTCTCAGGTTCTTCCAGCACCAGATAACTAACCACCATATATACATACATAACTTGAGAATAAGCATTGAGTGTGTGATAGAAGCATGTGTAACTTGAGAATAAGCATTGGGTGTTTGACAGAAGCATGTGTAACTTGAGAGTAAGCATTGGGTGTGTGATAGAAGCATGTGTAACTTGAGAATAAGCATTGGGTGTGTGATAAAAGCATGTGTAACTTGAGAATAAGATGCAGATATGCAGTAGAAGCATGTGTAACTGGAATAGGCAGTGGATATGTGATATAAGTATGTGTAACTTGAGAATGGATGGTATGTGAAAGTAGCATGTATGATGAGAATAAGCAGTGTGTATGCAACAGAAACATGTGTAACTTAAATAAGCAGTGTGTATGAAAAAGAGGCATGTGTAGCTTTACAGTAAGCTGTGTGTATGCAACAGAAGCATGTGTTAACTTTAGAATAAGCAGTGTGTATGCAACGAAAGCATGTGTTAACTTTAGAATAAACTGTGTATAAAACAGAAGCATGTGTTAACTCTAGAATAAGCAGTGTGTATAAAACAGAAGCATGCATTAACTTTAGAATAAGCAGTGTGTATGCAACAGAAGCATGAGTAACTTTAGAATGAACAGTGTGTATGCAACAGAAGCATGTATTAACTTGAGAATAAGCAGTGTGTATAAAACAGAAGCATGTGTAACTTTAGAATAAGCAGTGTTTATGCAACAGAAGCATGTGTTAACTTTAGAATAAGCATTTTGTATGTAACAGAAGCATGTGTTAACTTTAAAATAAGCAGTGTATGCAACAGAAGTATGTGTAACTTTGGAATATGCAGTGTGTATTCAACTGAAGCATGTGTAACTTTAGAATAAGCAGTGTATGCAACAGAAGCATGTGTTAACTTTAGAATATTAAGCATTTTGTATGCAACAGAAGCATGTGTTAACTTTAGAATAAGCAGTGTGTATGCAACAGAAGCATGTGTAACTTTAGAGTAAGCAGTGTATGCAACTGAAGCATGAGTAGCTTCATTATATGCTGTGGAAATCTCCGACTGCTATCTGCCAGATTTCAGACTGCTCTCTGCCAAATTTCAGACTGCTGTCCGCTAAATTTCAGACTGCTATTCCCTGCATGACATTACTAAAGGTTGATCTGTGTATACATGCGACTGCTCAAGTGGTCTAAGTGGTTGGAGTGTCTGCCTCAGATGTGGGAGGTCGTGGGTTTGAACCTGGGCTGAGTTATACCAAAGATTTACAGAACTGGTACTGGCAGCTGCCTCGCTTGGCACTCAGCATTAAGAGGTTAATGTTAGGGCTGGTTGGCCTGGTGTCGGGATAATATGACTGGGTGGGGCATGATGCTATATGTCTGCGGCATGATGTCCCAGTGCTAGACATCACTGTAAACTGCCACACTGCAGACATCATAGTGATATGACTGGAAAATTGTTAAAACTACATCAAAAATCCAAATGACACAAACACACACACTTGTGTATACATGCAGTACATTTTGCATACTTGGAAGTAAACAGCATCAGAAATTGGAACTGGTCTTTGGTTTGTCATGTAGGTTTTCACATAATATGGTCATTATGATTTATTGAATTAACGTCAGCCAATGTTTCTGTTTTTTATTTTAATCAACAGCATTTAGTCCAAATATCCGCTACCTGTATCATGGTACGAGTGTGGAAAAGTTACGAATATGTGAGGAGGGTCTTGACCAGAGATTGAGCAGAATGGGTTACTTCGGAAAGGGCATTTATTTCAGGTAAATCTCATGCTGTTTGTGCTTTGGTACATCATAAGCCACGGTATGATTTTGAAATATAATTTTGATTTTAGTTTAAAGCAGATGCTGGCCTTCATGCTTGATTGAATCCTCAATGGATACCATGAATGACAGGCTCTCTCTAAGGGCACCATCACATCAGTTCTTGCATGCCACTATATTGGCATGCTGGATAGAAGCATTCGTTTTTCCTTTGCGTGATGAAAACCATCCTGGACTATGTTTACAGTCACATGACTAAATTTCCAGTACACACATGGAACATTTTGTTCTGTCACATATTCAGTTCTTAGCTCACTGTGCTGTAAGGCCAAGTAAACTTAAGTCATAGTCCATTGTGCATTGTCTGTTCAGAATTGTTATTTCCAAATTCTTATTTTAAAAAAAAAAAACGCACATGTCAATTAAAAGTTGCACAATTTGACATGGAGAATTCAGGTCTCAAGGCCTTCAACATTTGTTCAGTGGATGCCAATCTGTCGTGCAATATAATCACTGCTACAAAACACTGAAAACCTTTAAACAACTTCTGACAAAACCTTCTAACAGCATTTGACTAAATTTGACAGAAAGCAACCTGGCATGAGGATCTTTCAGAATTATTCAAGTGGTTCCAATCTGCCATACAATGTGGCAAAATGATCTTCTACCATAAATGGGACCTTATGCTGGCAAACATTGTCCTGGCTCATATATTTTTGTCCACATTAGATGCTGATTCCGCAGACTTGGATATCAGTAATGGTGTTGCGCTTAATATGCTTTCATGAGATGGGGTTTCTACAGTATGTTTAATGTCAGTCTTGCCACCATAACAAACTTTAGAATTAGCTTTATGGTAATGGCAGAGTGCATTGTGAACTTGATTCCAGCGACTGAAATTTCTATTGTAATTTATATTTAATTTGTATTTGTTGGCTTTCCTTAATGATTATGTGTTTATGTACATTTGTATTTTGTTCTTGACCTTGTCCAAAATCAAGTTAATAGTGTACCTGACCAATGGCATTTTGTTAAATAAACAAGATTGTAGATTAAATATTCAGATCATTATTAATGGTAAACATGTTTGCATGAATTGGTGTTAAAGATACAGTCTTGATTCTAGCCATCTAGAAAGGAAGCTTCCATTAAGTTCACAGAGTATATTTAGAAAATGGTAAATGTGACTTAGGTGAAGTAGAGGGGTATATAATCTTGTTTACCTGAGAATTATTCATTCTTGCCTTAACATATGAAGCAAAATCAGTCTTATTGTTGTGTTAAGTGTTTAATTTGGTTATGTTTGTTTATTCAAGTTATTACTCGCTGCAGTTACAAAGTGCTCAGTAATATGCTTGGACTAAAACATTAATTTGGAATTATATTGTATTCAGAAAAGAACATTTTGGATTATATTATTGTGACACATGAAGAAACTGTAGGCACATCACCAGACTCCAGGCCATTGGCACATTAGCACATTTGAGACTAAAGCCACATTCAGTATCAGAATTTATTTGGAATACCACAGGAATTCATTTGGAACTTCATACATTTGGACTTGTGATATAAATTTTATGACGATTTGGGAGTTAATTCACAATTCTGGTAGTTCTTTTTAAAGCTTCACTTTGTATTCTAGGGAAATAAATTATTTGTTGAATTTTATAAAACTTGTTCGTTTTGGCTCTTTTCTGTTACCAAGTTTAAGAACATAGAGTCGTACACCATCCATTGAATTTCATGTGATATTTCAGTTGCTTAGATTTTGGTGTTGTAGCATTGGGAAATGACTCATACTTAAACATCTTGACACTCTTATACACAATAATATCATAATTATTCTGTGATGTTATTTCAGGTAATCATTATATTCTGTGATATCATTACAAATAATTATAATATATTTTGATGTACATACAGGTAACCATAATATTATGTGATGTTGCTACAGGTAATTATTGTTCAATGATGTTATTACAGTCATTTATAATATACTGAGGTGTCATTACAGGTAATTGTAATATACTGTGATGTCATTACTGGTAATTGTATGTAGTGTCATTACAGCTAATTGTAATATACTTTTATGTTATTACATGTAATATACTGTGATATTACAGGTAATATATTTTGTGCTGTTATTGTAGGTAATTTATTATATACAGTGATGTTATTACAGGTAATTGTAATATAGTGGTGTCATTTCAAGTAATTGTAATATATTGTGCTGTTATTACAGGTAATTGTAATACAGTGATGTCATTACAGGTAATTGTCATATAATGTGATGTAAGAATTAAGGGATGAATTTTGTCTTCTATCCTTGGCTGTTTTAGTTATATTGAAACTTCCAATTTTAGTGAATTAATTATCTGAAATCAGTGTTGTGCCAGTAATCAGTGCAATTTTTTTTCATATTAATTTCAAAGAACATCCAGAGCATGAAGGATAATCCTTTGTTTTGAGTTGTATACAACTTACAGTTTACTGACAGACATCTGATATGATTAAATTTACACTTCATTATATCTTCATTTCTTATAGAAGTGCTAACAGGTTTCCACAGAAATTATATTTGCTGTTATAAACCTTGTCTCTTCTATCTAGCCTTAGTCAGCTTGCCCATTTTCACTCTTATTGCTGTGCAATGCAAAGCCAGACTTAGACCGGAGAAAAAAACATCAAATTAAAACATAAACAATGACCATTTTTGGGTGCTAGATAGTTCTGTTATTGTTGACAAAGCACACTAAATAATTTATGAAAGATTAAGAATGAGAATTACAAATTTAAGGTAAAAGAAATTGAAACCAGTCAGAATGAATATAAGTTTAATTTCACTTCATGTTTAACATCATGTCATTTTGATGTCGTGCATATTATAACCATCTTATTCTTGATGATGTCATCAGTTGCTCAAGGGATGAAATCAAAATGTATCTACTTGATATAAAGAATATGCAAAGGAGTGCAGTTTTTACAGTGTTTTCCACAAAATGTATCCACTTGATATAAACAAACTGCAGGGAATTGCAATTTTTACAGTATTTAGGTTTTTGCAGTACAGTACATCTTTCTTTTGGAACCCCACACATCATGGTGGGGGACTTAATCCCTCCACTTTCGCTCTGCGATAATACTATATGATGGAGCAATAAAATACTTAAAAATCACCACCGTGCCTTGGCTGGCACACAAATGCAGGGTTCCCACGCTACCAGGAAATCGGGGAAGAGTCGGGAGAAATGATAATTTTTTTCCCAACTGTGAAAAGTCCTTGAATTTTGCAAATATTGATGAAAGTCGGGAAAAGCCCAGGAATTTTCCGCCACCACTTGAAGCTCAAAACAGTTACGTAATTGAATCATAACTCAACTGATTGTCAGTTAAATTTATCGAGATCTGACCAGAATATTCGGAGGTTGCAGTATGGATCATTTGAGTGCTTGATATAAACATATTTTGTTGAGTCAATCCAAATGCTCAGTGGATTAGATTCATCTAGTAGACAAGATAAAACTAAGGCGTTGATGAAATTTGACCTGGTACTCGCGATTTGCATTGCTGGTCACACGAGTACACGTATCACAACCCACATGTTCATGACATCATAAATCCAGTAGTCACGTTTTATCAATAATATCCCATTTCAAATGTTGTAGATAAAATAAAATAATATTATAAAAACAAACAAGCAAAAGAACACAATGTCCTATATTTATTCCTAGAACAACTACCAGGGTTTTGTTGTATCACGTGACTACAGTGTTGACATGTGCTCTCTGCTTGATGAATCTGACTGGCCAGATTGCTGTGACAGCTACAGGTTTCTTGTCATTGTTCTCAAAATAAATATGTTGACAATTATATTATCCTTCAGGATTTTATGAAAGGTATCTGACTTTCATTTAATATATTAATTGAATTTTTGTGCAACATTAAAAAGGAGTTTGTTGTTGATATCATGTGACTATTTGTGTGCCTGGCCCTAGGATATGCGGGGCCCAAGGCAGCATGCGTTGAGTGCGGGGCCCCAAGCAAAAAAATTGCATTGCAGAGAAGGACGGGGCCCAAGGTGTTTGCCTCATTCGCCTTGCCCTAGAGCCGGGCCTGACTATTTGACTTCCGATGTCGTTGTTTGAGATTTGTGAAGTCATGTAACTAGTTATGCAAAATGGCAAGTACCAGGTCAGGTTTCATCTATGCTGTAGTTTCATCTCTAGTCCATCGGTGGATTAAAGACATAACAATTATAATACTTGCCATTTCTGAGAAAATAAAACCATTTTCCTATTGATTTCATGCAGGTATGAACATCGCTTAAATTTGCTAGGCGGGCTGGTAAGTGACTACCATATGTCACTACCGCATGGTGGCGGCAAATTCCAAATTTCAGCATGCAATTGCTACCCCACACCCCATCCTAAATGTCCTTATGTGAAAAATGGGGTGGGAATATTTGGAGGAAACCCATATTAGAAAACGGACTGCTATTCGTTTTAAGCCAAATTTGATGTCCAAAATGTCGAATCTCTGAGCTGAACTTTGGTGTGAAACTATTACACAGTGGCATGTAGCTTGAAGCATTGGTTTCAGATCATAAATAGGATGCAGGAGAAATGGGAAATTGTCATCCCTTGTATTATATATTTAACAATGATACGAGTCCCTGTATCAATCCCCAAGACTGGTTTTTCAGATTACAAGAAAACATGATTTTACAGAAAATTCAGTCCTTGTTTATATAACAAAATATTATTTTGAAGGTCTTTTGTCAAAATTTAAATCAACCCTTTTGTAAATGTTTTTTAAATGATGGATTTTTAACCAAATCCTCTTAAGGAGTTTTGAAAAATCTTGTTTGGGTTTTATTAGTAGAGATTAATTGAGGGTTAAACATTTTTCGTTACAAGATAAGATTCTGTTACTTTGCATTTATTGTTTTTTTCATACTGTGATATGAAAAGTTTACTTTGTATAATATGCATATATATTGTTCTAGAATTAAAGGTTTGAAAGGAAACAAAGCAAATTTATTTTCATTATGTTGTTTCCACGTAACAACATAATGCAGGTCAGCAAAGTAAAGTTAGAATTTTTATTCCATACATTGAAATGACTTTGCATGCCAATCTATAGGAATATGATCAAACTTGTTTCATGTGATACATTTTATGGTTTTATACATGATCATCTTTTCTGTCTGACTTAGATGGTTTGGAGCATCTTGAAATAGGAACATCTTTAGATTTAGAAAATGCATGTTTTATAATTTAAAATGTTCTTTAATATCATTCAGTAACGGTCATGTCTGAACCTTGAAAAAATTAATTTCATCCTGGAAATGACATGGAAATTTGTCATTAGAAAAGGGTGAGAACCATGCCAATGGCATCTCATCGTGGAGAGGCTGATCAGCATTACAGATTGACATTTGAATAGCCAATCAATGAATACTACCCATAGGAAGCCTGATATGTCATGAGTGACTGACAGATGTGACAATAGTTTTGAAGCATTGACCCCTCCTCCCCTTTAGAAATTTAAATGGTCTCTCCCTAATAAAGACTTCGCTTTTGCGGATGTTCAGCAGAAATCAAGGCAGTGACCATTGTAAACACTGTTATAAAATGTTAGCATCAGAATATGTCAATTCAGCTTGGGAATGTGTGTTTCTATCATAAGAATGACTTGGCATGTTGCACTCAATACATGTAGCTCAAATTATGGTCCACTCATTAACAATAGAAGTTTTACTGATTGATATTTGAATAGTCAATCAGTGATGACCACCTACAGAAAGACCCAGACATCGTGCATGATTTACAATCAATAATGACCACCCACAGAAAGACCCAGACATCATGCATGATTTACAATCAATGATGACCACCCACAGAAAGACCCAAACATCATGCATGATTTACAATCAGATACAATTTCAAGAATCAAATGGTCTTAATTTCTGTCAAATATATTGCGACAATAAAAAAAAATTAAAAAACCTCTTTATATTCTGTATATGTAGAGAAGGTTGATCAACTTCTTTTGCAATATGTTTACATTTTTACTTTATTCAGAGAAAACTGAACAAACTTATGCATTGACTTGACGAGAGGCACACCATGTTGATCTTCTCTTGTAAATTTATCTTGCTGTTTAAACATGAAAAGTAATCCTCTAGGTTTAAACAACTTAAGGGCAAACTTATTGCAAAAAGTGTCAATCAGCCTTTTCTAGACTAAAAATGTACAGTAGTACTAATGCAGTTTTTGAGGCATTGCAACTGTGTTAATATTATCTAAAATTTGATTTGGCATTATATCTATTACACAATCTTCATACAAACTAGGAAATGTGTATAGTCGTCTGATAACGATGTCGATAAATTGGTGCCTTTCTCTCTCTCTCTCTCTCTGTGTCCCTGTGTCTCTCTCTCTCCCCATAAATCTCTAAAGAGCATGCCTGCAGAGGTCATACAGTAAAACACACCCATTTGATAGAGACCATGTCCATCCACAGTGGTCATCCTTGATGACTCCCTGAGAAAGTGTGGTCTGCAGAGCATTTTTCTGTAAGCTGCCGCTGCAACTCTGTAAGGACAGGCGGAGAGATGGTGTAGTTTTTTTCTTAATCCTCTCCACCCCCACCGCAATGCATGGGAGTTCCGAAAATAACTTGAGCTGTACTATATTACAGTTTTTACAGTTTTTTTTTCATTTTTATATTATTTATTGTTTTTGCAGTTTTTACATTATTTATAGTTTTTTCAATTTTTACAGTATTTACATATTTTTTTTAAGTTTTACAGTATTTACAGTATTTCCCCCAAAAGTTTTTCTTTAAAATTTGATAAGTCAGCAGAGTACTACTACAGTTTGGTTTACTAATTCAAATTAAAGGGTTTGCATGGCAATGTTATGACTTTGAGAAGCATTAGGAAGACAGATCCCTCATATTCACTATTTTATTTCTGCATAATAAGTGCACAAATACATGTATTGTAAATTGACCACCCTCTGTAATCCATTATCCCCTTGCTCACTGGTCACCCTCTATGTTCCATTATGCCCAACTGATTTTTAAAACCTAGTTTAGGACCATCGTGTGTAATTGTACTTGATTCTTGGCATTTGTGTACCCATTGTTACACCAAATTTAAATAACAGTCATGTATAAATTAAATGGTGGGATTTGTGCCTAATTAACCTTTGACCTCAGCATTTGCCCTTAAAGTGCAGCATTGAGTGGTCTCCACTCATATTCTTCATGATACTTTTTGAGGATTAGATAAGCATGGGTACCAGTTTCATTTCACAAAAATCACCAAGAATATCTTTTAAGGCCATTTATTGGTTGATTATATAGTTACAGTGTGGACAAAATGGCTTTAGAGTCAGCGGATGCTGAAGAATGTACAGATTAGTGATTTTACTATTTTGATTTTCCATAGCCTATTTCTCTTGTTTGGTGTTTCATTGCCACTGCTGTAGTGTTCTTTGGAAGTTTAATTTTGCCGAGTTTTTGTACTGAATTGACCTCTGGTCTAAATATGACCCTTATGTGACTGGTGAATGGGAAGTTAAAAAATGGTTATGACAGAGAAGCATAATTAATGTAGTAGTAAAACTTCACCCTGTATTTCTAGTAAGCAGGGCAGTAGTGAAACTTTACCCTATATTTCTAGTAAGCATTGTAGATTAAATTTCACCCCATTTTTGTAATAAGGACGATAGTAGAAAACTTCATCCAATATTTCGTGTAACTTTTCTGATTTCAGTGACACACCAATTAAATGTGTCCATTACTCTGAACATTCTGACCGACCTGAGGAAGCTGTGATACTCAAATGTCGAGTTATTCTTGGTGATGCAAAGGTTTGTATACATGCATAACATTAGCTTTATAATGCCCAGATTTTCTTTACTCATACTCATTTCATAATTTTGTAATTTCATCTGAAGGAGGAAGAGGGAGCTTCTAATTTGTATGGATTTGCTTATGATGCAGCTGCCAAATGGGCATGACCTTTAGCTTCTATCCCATACCCCTATAAACCATCAAAATGGATTCATTTTCCCTTTTCTCTGGTAGTTGCTTTCTTTAAAAGAAATGATCAATGGCTTTTAGATCTGGATCGGTTTTTTTATTTCATAAACAGAATAAAAACAGCTTTTTGTTAATGAAAAAGTAATGAACCCTTTACTGGAGGCCATTTTCTTTTTAGCCAGTCATTTTAAAATAGCCATTTAATGCTGTACTGGTATATATTTTACAGTCTTTCTTAAATATTTATTTACTGTTATACTGGTATATATTTTACAGTCATTTCTTTAATATTTATTTACTGTTATACTGGTATATATTTTACAGTCGTTTCTGAAATATTTATTTACTGTTATACTGTTATATATTTTAAAACGAGTTATTGTGGAATAATAAATATTTACCACCTTTTTCATGATGGAGTACGTACGAATTTACAAGAGAAAGCCGTAACGATATATTAGTTTGAATAGTCATATACATTGTATGTAATCAGAAACAAAGCAGGCCATTGATATCATTATGTTCATCACCTTCCCATGTGCACCATAACTTTACACAGGTAGCTTATGCTTTTTATTTGACAGCTGCTCTGTTACAGCTTTGCTTTTATTTGTATCGTTTTCCATGTTTTTGTCAAGCTTTTCAAAGAAAATGGAAACTGGCTGACCTATGCATTTCAGTCGCAAACATAGTGTTGCAGATCTCCTCATGCTGTCAATAAAACACTATATTAAGAGAAAGTCTAAACAGGTTTTGCCTCAAATTTTAATGTTAATGTCAATGTGTTCATTGGTTTTAAACAATTATCCATTCCCCTTTGAGGTGGGATGGGTGGGAACAAATCATTGGGGGAAAAAAAGGTACACTGGAACAGACACTATTGCTTAGGAATTGTGTTTGCAAATTTTCATATTCTTATATTTTTGGCAAAATTCTCTAAATGTTTAATCAATCCAGACATTTTCTGTGTATTTACAATGATAAGAAGACAGATCAGCTTCAGAAACATTCATCAGGCCACCCTTGGCAAAATATTTGATGAGGATTTTGCTGTGTTAAACAGACTGTGAAAGTTATTTAGAGATTTTGGTCATAAATTAGAAAGCATTAACTTTAAAGGTTCAGTGAATGAAACAGTGTTTCAGATGTCGATAGATTTTGCATCAGTTTGATGCAAGCAAACTTGACTTGCATTTTGGTAACTATGGCACCAAATGAAAGTTTAATATGTGCGTGTACAGTCATATATAGCCACTAGACTCTTACACTCTTGCTTTGTACACAACATGTTTTCGCAGGTGTACAAAGATTTTGAAAAGGCCCGACGAAAGCTTATTCACCTTTTAAAGTCATCCCCCGTTTTGGTTATAAGGTTTCCCAATCAAGCCAGTAACAGGGACATCGCCAGAACCCTTGCAATGCTGTCTGACTTAGCAAGGCAACCCAAAGTTCGAGACCCAGAGAGGAGAATTAGTACTGTAAATATATTGCACTCCTTTCTCAGAGTTTTTTTTAAACAACGTTTTATTACCAATTTTTCTGTGATTATTCCATTATATCTTAGATACTGAGCAGCAAGTGGTGGTGGAATCATTTACAATTCCTAGCTATTTTTCACATGGCCAGCTGGAGCTTCCTTCTTTCTACAAGTTCTTCTCTAGTTTACTGATGGTGGAAACTTATATGAGCAGACATTTTCACCAGAGTTTTCAGATCCTGGTAATTTAATTGAGGCTGGCTGTAGGGTATTTTTGCATTTATTTTAACCAAATAAAAATCGTTTCTGTATTTAGGAACCTTTTTTTTTTAACCAAATAAAAATCATTTCTGTATTTAGGAACCATTTTTCTGCTAGTTCTGAGTCTGTAAAGTGTACCACTATTAGCCAACTATTTGAACCTTTCTTTTTCAAATAATGTCAGTTTCAGCACTATGTTACGACCAAGTCATCATATTTTGATGTTACTAATACAGCCTGCAGCATTTTTAAAGTGACCAGTCTAATACATTACCTGTACAATCAACCAGAAAAATGTAGGCATTGATTTCGGTAGTAAAATTACTGTTAGGCCAGCAAGCATAAAAGTAGTCATGGCTAATGTTTCATCGATTTAGATTACAGGGTCCTTCTAGGGGGACGATTCAGGTTGTCCCAGTGCCTGTCATTTCACCCAAATAAGCAGAGAAGTATTACTTACCTTTGTCTTTTATCAAATTCACACACACACACACACACACACACTTTTGCCATTGATAGCTTTTTTTTATCCCAAGTCCAATATCAACTCCTTTGTCCTTTTCTATTCAAAGATGAATGTAAAATAGTTTCTACATAGTGTTTTAGTCATGTTTGATGCTAATTTCTGATTATTTTTGTTGACAGTTAGGTTTAAATTTGTATCTATATTGGATTTTAACTGATAAACTTATTATGATGTCTAATTGGTCATGAATGAAAATGGTGCCACTCTGGCTTTCACTATGGCTGCCACATTGGCCAACTTCAAAACACTGCTTTTGCAGTTTCTCCTAAATGGCTGTCCATGTTGATATTTTGCTTGTATTAACATTGTGCTTTAACCAAACAACTTCTTATTATATGTAGTTGGTTCTGAATGAAAAGGATGCCTATCTGATAACCAGTATGGCCGCTATGGCAGCCATCTTCTTGAATATCTTGTTGCTATTCCTCCAGAATGGAAAGTCATATCATCATCTAGCTTCTACCTGAAGACTGCTTGTTATGTCATGTTATCCTGAGTGATATGTTGGTCCTGAATGAAAACATTACCCGTTTTACATCCCATATATCCACCACTGCAGCTAATTTGAAAATCTTGTTGCTGAAGAATGTCAGAGATGGTTTGAACACTCAGCAGCTAAAAGGAAGAAAGAGTCGTTATCTTATTCCTGGAAATTCCTTTCAGTCCCATCGAGTGACACTTGTTAATAATTACTCTTTAATTTAACTTGACTAAAATCTAAACTTCTTCTAATCTTCTGCCATTAACTCCCAGCTAAGTGGATTTCTGCTCTCAGTATTTATGGCAAACACATTATTTGGGTCTGGTAACCTATAAACATTTGAAGTAGCCACTTAATTTTGAAGTAGGTCACCCTAAAGTTTGAAGTTGCCACTAATTTACAAGTAGCTCAAACTAAAGTTTGATAGGTACTTTGAGTGCTGAATTCTTTTCAGAAGGTTGACCTTTCAGCCTTGGTACAGAACTGCAATAGCTCAGTTGGTAGAGAATTGGACTTGTAATTGATTGGTCGAAGGTTTGATACCTGCCCATGCCAGCACAAGTTGGCTGCCTTAGTGAGTCCTTGGGAAAGGCACCCAGCTTCATTTTTTTTGGGATGACATAGTCAGTAATGTGGTAAATCCAACCCCCAAAAATTCTTTCTCATGGATTGATCTTAGAGCTGTTTGGAGCTAGTAGAAAAGAAAAACCTCTTGTTTAAAACAGCTCTGAAGCCCCCACCATCAGTGAAAAAAAGGAATGGACTTCAAGAGCTAAGGTAACCTCAGCTGGGTCATCTTGAAACATTGCGTATGAAAATATGTTGCCTATGTTTACAGTATAGGTATTCATGCTATTGCAGCAGTTTGATTGTTGTTGTTATTGTTGTAGGGTTTAGCGCCAATTTTCACCACAAGATAGGCTATACATGCGGCCAGTATCATTGGTATACGAAGAACCCGGGAAAACCCCGGAAAAATCCACCGACCCATGAGAAGCTACTGGCAAGCTTTCTCATATACCCACATTGGCTGAACCTGAGACTCGACCCACGCAGACAGAGGTGAGATGGCAATGATCTGTAATGGTGAGATCTTTAGAGCGCTTGGCCACTCGGTGCCCCGCAGCGGTGTGAAATAAACATATCTAAAAATCTATCACAGTTTGAGATGGTATATCTTCCCATGGAAAATTGTGTGGATAACTACCACATGCAAGATTAATCAGTTCCTCAAATGTTGGTCAATTTCCCAAATTTTGGTCAACATTTTATTATTTCTTTAATTTAGTTTTGATTTTACTTTTATGCTATAGCTTTTCTCATCTTATTCTATTGCCATCTTAGGTATTGATGCTAATATCATGGTCAATGTAGGTATGATCATAATAGTAGATTATTGTAATGGAATTCACTGCCATTGAATTGACATTGTAATATTCTCATTATAATGTTGTATTTGGGATCTGTAAGTGCCAACTGCATTGTGTATGGAACCACAGTATAGCAAAAACAAAACAAAAAAATTCAGTGAGTGTGTGTCAGTGGAGGAACAAACAAAATACCAGTCAAATATCAGGTAACAATTTTTGTAATGCAAATGAAATATATTTTCTCACTTCATCATATTTATGTATTAAAGTTTGTCAAATAATGTTTTAAAAAGAAAATAAAGTGATAATACTAAGTTTTATGTTGTTTTCTTTTCATACTGTCATATATTTGATAGACCATTTCAAGTAAAATGGTTTAATTGTAATCAGTTGGTCCATAGAGTGCTGTATTATATCTGGAATATCATTATAGTGAAGGGTGTTATAATGAGGTAGAACTATAGACCCATTCATCAGTGCAGTGAGTTTTTAAGTCCTTTATCAATATTCCAAAACTTCAAGACGCACCTTAAATTCATACTTCGGTGACTGGGTGAATGGGGTGGTTTGGTACTAGATTTTCTTATTACTACCAAGTTAACCTAGATTTTATGGACCAAATGAACCATGATCTTGTGGAAACTATAGGACCACTTTTCTGATGCACAAGCTGAAGTACCAAGAAGGGTATACATTTTTACAAAACCATGGCAACTGAAATTGATATCCATGAAAACACAAGGGTCCCAAAGCAACCAAGTCAGTTAAATGATGCATGTACCCAAAAAAATTTGCGGGGGTGGGGGTGGCAAAAAAATATGTGCTTCATTGGCACAGTTACCACCATAAATTGATGCATATTAAATTAGAAATACACCTGTAGTGAAAGCAGAGAAGGCATATATAATATTTTACTTTATTCAGAGAACCAAGCATTGCTACATATACATGTATACTCTTTATATATACATGTCTGATGTATAGCATGAATAGAGTATCAACACTGTGTACTCACCCGCAAATCTCATCACATACATTGAATCAACAATACAAGTAATTCCATTGGAAATATGCACACACACAGATTTAAAATATTCAATAATTTTGTCACAGGTCATATAGGTCTGAATTCAGTGGGAAAAAAATAGCACAATCACATAACAAATGATGAAGCACATTTACTTTTCAGTATTTCCCAAGTTGGTAAAAATTAGTTTTTGTTTTAAGCCACCATGGTTTTTGTTTTGGTTTTTCTTGGTTTTTTGGGGGAGGAGGTTTACATTTGTGGTAGCGGAGTGATGCTGCCATTCATGCATGTGTCAGAAATTTTAAACGGGGTCTACGGGCGATAGTGGCGCAGATGTTCTGGTCTGATGACAGGAATTACTTCAGAAAATGTGAGTGTTCTGAGGGATTTAATTATAAGTGAAAAGAAGAGGAATTTTAATTACCATCCACATACAGATGTCAGTGTATGTGAATGTATTAATTGCTAGTGAGCGGCCGAAAATCCAACGAAAGATAGATTATGAGATAATGCCTCGTCCACTTGATCTCCGCTACCAGAAATATAAAAAAAAAGTGGATTTCTCACAATATACAGTACTTATGCTAAATATCAACATAAGCGGGTTATGTTATAACATTGCACTGTTAAGACGGTTTGTCAGTATGGACAAAGAATTTGTTTATGTAACAATTGAAAAATTTCAGTGCATTTTATATCAAGTTTGTGGCTTCCTTTCATGGGGCCTTTGAATTTCTCCACTCCAAACCAATGGTTATATATACAAGTTTAAACAGCCAACAATGTCGCCAATAAAAAAAATCACCAGATGGTATATTTTGCCACCAATAAGGGTAAAAAAATTGCAATTTGCAACATTGGCAAAGCCCTTCGTGATCTCTGAATAAATTTTTTACACGTTATTTTTTGTACTTTTAAGAAGAATAAACTATTTTTCCATGTACGAGAAAAATATATGTAAAATTTTAGGAACCATGCCACCATCGTCTTATATTATTCATACATGATCGCTTCCCAAAAATAATAATAAACTTTTTACTTTTTTCATACTTTTAAGAAAAAATTTGTTTTTCGTGTACGAGAAAAAACATGTATATGAAATTTCGGGAGCCACACCACGACCGTTTTATATCCGAATTAGTGTTATAATGGAGCATGCTATAGTGGGGTCACATTGTACAAAGGTCCCACACTGTAATGCTGTTCATGGGAGTCACATAATTTATGCCCATGAAAATACAAAGGTCACACTCTATAACGCTGTTCATAAGAGTCACATAATTTATACCCATGAAAATACAAGGGTCCCGCACTGTTATGCTGTTCATGAGAGTCACATAATTGATGCCCATGAAAATATAATGGTCCCATACTGTAACGCTGTTCATGGGAGTCACATAATTTATGTCCATGAAAATATAATGGTCCCATACTGTAACGCTGTTCATGGGAGTCAAATAATTTATGTCCATGAAAATACAGTGGTTCCATACTGTAACACTTTTCATGGGAGTCATATGGGGCTGCAATAGCTCCATTGGTAGAGCAATGGAGTCATAATTCAAGGTTATGGGTTTTATACTTGCCAGAGCCAACCTGGGTTCAACTTGGCTGCCTCATTGTGTGTTTTGGAAAGGTACATAGCTCATATTTCCTCAACATGATTTAGCCAGTAATGTGTTACTAGTGTTGTTAAACCCAACAAAAAGAAAACAAACCATGGGAACGATAAAGGGGTACCATGTTATAAATGAGGCCATCTTGTAATGTGGTACATTACATGGAAAATTGAATTCAAATAGCTATATTGAGATCCATGACCATACCTGTGTTATACCAGGGACTGTGGTACAGTGAGGTATCTTATAGTAATATCTATGACTATACCGGTGTTATATCAGGGACTGTGTTACACTGAGATACTTTATAGTTAGATCCATGACGATACCTGTGTTATATCAGGGACTATGTTACCGGTACACTGAGACACCTTATAGTAAGATCCATGATCAGACGTGTTATATCAGGGACTATGTTACACTGAGATACCTTATAGTAGGATCCATGACCATACCTATGTAATATAAGGGAATGTGTTACATTGAGATACGTTATAATAAGATACATGACAATATCTGTGTTATATGGAGGACTGTGTTACACTGATATACTTCATAGCAATGGACCATCGTACATGAATTCATATAGTAAGGAACCATTATACATGAATTCATGTAGTAAGGGACCATTGTACATGAATTCTTATAGTAATGGACCATTATACATGAATTCACGTTGTAAGGCATATGATTCATGCAGTAAGGGACCATTGTACATGAATTCATGTAGTAAGGGACCATTATAAATGAATTCACATAGTAAGGCGTATGATTCATGTAGTAAGGGACCATCGTACGTGAATTTATATAGTAAGGGACCATTATACATGAATTCATGTTGTAAGGCATATGATTCATATAGTAAGGGACCATTGTACATGAATTCTTATAGTAAGGGACCATTATACATGAATTCACATAGTAAGGCATATGATTCATGTAGTAAGGGACCGTTGTACATGAATTCATCTAGTAAGGGACCATTATACGTGAATTCATGTAGTAAGGGATCATTGTACATGAAATCATGTAATAAGGGACCATTATACATAAGTTCATATAGTGAGGGACCATTATACCTAAGTTCATATAGCAAGGGACCATTATACATGAATTCATATAGTAAGGGACCATTATACATGAATTCATATAGTACGGGACCATTGTACATGAATTCATATAGTAAGGGACCATTATACATGAATTCATGTAGTAAGGGACCATTATATATGAATTAATACAGTAAGGACCCATTACACATAAATTCATGTAGTAAGGGACCATTGAACATGAATTCATATAGAAAGGGACCATTGAACATGAATTCATATAGAAAGGGACCATTGTACATGAATTCATAGCATTTTGCCTGAATCAGTCAATCCATCTGTCTAGTCTCAAAGTCTTGTTTTTGCTTTAACAAAATTATTTAGCATTTTAACATTTTTATATAGGACATGAATCACTTATGGAATTTTTGTGATCCCATGAAATGGATCCCTAAGTGACATTTTTGTGGTTCCATGAAATGGATCCCTAAGGGAAATTTTGTGGTCTCATGAGTGCCCACTATAGACAACTTTTACTTATTTTGATCACATTTGGCCTTTCACGACCTACTTTAAAAAATGTTTAATACTGTGTGGTATGTTTTAAGAGCAGCATATTTAGACCTTCCAGTACAACCTTGAAAACTAAAATAAGTTTTGGATAAAAATAGAAGTTTGTCACATCTTCTATCACAAAAGTGAATCCATTGAATCAAAAGCATTTATTATCAAAATAATTTAGCAGAGATTATTGACTACATTATCAGTCCTTCATTCTCTCCATGTATCACATAACAACTCAAAAGAGATTGGGTGGAAATTTACTAAACTTGTTACATAGATTTCCCATTTTGGTAATGATTTCCTATTTTGGCAATGATTTCCCATTTTGGTAATGCTTTCTCATTTTGGTATTGAATCTGTAATAATGGTATAGTTTTATGTTGTTGTTGTTATAGGGTTTAATGCCATTTTTCAGCACAAGATAGGCTATACATGGTGGCCAGTATAAATGGTGGAGGAAGAACCTGGGAAAACCCCGGAAAGAACCACCAACCCACGAGAAGCTACCGGCAAGCTTTCTCACATACCCACATTGGCCAGCCCAAGACTCGAACCCACACAGACAGGTGAGATGGCAGTGATCCGTAATGTTGAGTGCTTTAGACCACTTGGCCACTCATGGCCCAGTATAGTTTTGTAGTAACCAGAAAATCCAACAAGATTTGAATTTCCAGAATATTTTCCAGTTACCTACCTTGCCACACTAATAGATCAAAATCTGAATTGTCACTCTTGAATTTATAAACTCTGGATTTCATTGTCTTTGTACAATTGATAATTTTATCAATAGCGATGGAAATCAGTGTCTTTGTACAGTTGATAATTTTATCAATAGCAATGGAAATCAGTGACTTCGTACAATTGATAATTTTATCAATAGCGATGGATTTCAGTTTCTTTGTACAGTTGATAATTTTATCAATAGCGATGGAAATCAGTGTCTTTGTACAATTGATACTTTTATCAATAGTGATGGAAATCAGCCCATAGTTAATGTATTGTTATTTTCCATTAAAGATACACCTGTCAGGAAATGTTAAAGTACATTTAAGTAAATTAAATATGAACAATAACAGTGGTTTCTAAAACTCTTGAATTATCTACACAGTATTACAATATAGTCATACACATATTTTACTGTATATATTGTACATAACAGATAGAAGGCCTCAAGGTAGATTAGTTCTGTAACTAATTTTTTAGTTACCTTCTCTAAATATTATTATTATTATTATTACACATGCCATAGCCAGTTATGTATCTTGTATAGATGGTGTGTCACATACCATAGCCACAGCCAAATCTCAAGGTAAAATGTAATTCTGTGATGTGTATCTTTATCTAGAGTATAACATTTGAATCACTGAAGACTTATTAATAAAACTAACACCTGTTATTTATCATGATTACACAGTGTGACACTTTCCATAATCATTGCTCTTGCTTAAATCAGCACCCTCCATCCATGTAGATATGTAACTTGTCAACCATGAAGATATTTTAATAAACAACCACCATCCATGTAGACATATAACTTGTCAACCATGAAGATATTTTAATCAGCAACCACCATCCATGTACACATGTAACTTGTCAACCATGAAGATATTTTAATCAGCAACCTCCATCCATGTACACATATAACTTGTCAACCATGAAGATATTTTAATTAGCAACCTCCATCCATGTTCACATGTAACTTGTCAACCATGAAGATATTTTAATCAGCAACCCCCATGCATGTACACATGTAACTTGTCAACCATGAAGATATTTTAATCAGCAACCTCCATCCATGTACACATACAACTTGTCAACCATGAAGATATTTTAATCAGCAACCTCCATCCATGTACACATGTAACTTGTCAACCATGAAGATATTTTAATCAGCAACTTCCATCCATTTACACATATAACTTGTCAACCATGAAGATCTTTTAATCAGCAACCTCCATCCATGTACACATGTAACTTGTCAACCATGAAGATATTTTAATCAGCTACCTCCATCCATGTACACATGTAACTTGTCAACCATGAAGATTCCATCCATGTACACATATAACTTGTCAACTATGAAGATTCCATCCATGTACACATATAACTTGTCAACCATGAAGATATTTTATGCATCTTTTATAAATCTTGTCTTGAGAGTGTCTTGCATATTAAAGGAAAAGTAAGTGCCAGTGACTTTTCTTGCTCTGGTGAATTTGCTAGGTATTTTAAATATGCCATTATGGACCAAGCAAGACGGCATTCTTCATGTCTTTGTATATGAAAACTTGCAGTCATGGAAATTTTTCTGACCAGAATGTAGTAAAAGGTTCTGAATTTATCCACAAATTAATGTCTTTTACTACCACAGGGAAAGAGGTGTTTAGTGCGATATTTCAAGAAAGCTATTTAAAAATTCAGTTTCTTATGCAGTGACTGAGTTATACAGTTACTTTGCAGATTTGAAACAAGGTCAGATTTAGAATTCTTGACATTTCTGTCATGCTCTGCTGTATATATGTCCTGGTAATTAAAGCCCAGCTGTAAACTGCACAGATCCATATCTACCATATATACTCACTTATAAGTCTAGCCCAACTCCAAACTGCACAGACCCAGAGCTACTGTATATACTCACTTGTAACTCTAGCCCAACTCCAAATTGCACAGACCTAGATCTACCATATATACTCACTTGTAACTCTAAACCCAACTCCAAATTGCACAGACCCAGATCTACCATATTTACTTATCTGCACGTGGTGCCCAACTGAAAAAACGGCACAGACCCAGTTTACAGTATATACAAACTTATAACTCTTGCTGTTTGTATGTTTATATTTTCTGTAACTTCTGGTGCATGATTTTATTTAATTTTCATAATTTTTATTCATGGTCATAAACTGTATAGAATATTTTTTGTTATAAATTGTGTGTGTAATTTGGCTCTGTTGAAAACACAAATCACGTAGGATGTATAAACAGTTGTTTACATATGTGTTGACAATTAGTAATAATAATCATAATAATAAGACTTAAAATGGCACCTATGGTGTAGTTTCTCAGTGACTGATGGGATATGGAAGTTTTGAGAAGTATTCTGTGGCTTCCCCATTGGTTACTTGAGATCATGTGACTATAGTATGTCGTGACTTAGTACGTCATAAATCAATAGTGTATATTGTTATATGGGGTCCATTGCGAAATATAGTCACAGTTTACTTTGTATATGAGGAGAAAGTTAAGCCTTCAGTTCCATTCCAATTTCTGGAGTCATTCACACTTGTTGTGTTCCTGATGCAAGTCTGCAGACATATTTTATGTTGTACTTAGATATTTTTTGAGAGGAAAAACATTTGTTTGCACTGTTCAGTAGAAATAGAAAGTTCTCATTATTTAGACTATAATATTATTCTGGAACTGCTATAAATTATACGAAAGAATTCTGGACAACACCATCTTGACAATGCATGGTTCTTGGAGGACCAGTACATTTCTGGGATTGAAATTATATGGGACTTTTCATTTGTTTAGGACCTTAAGAAACTTTATGGACAGATTTGGATTCACTTCATTATGCTGTAAGTTTCTCTCACATTTTCACTTATTGCTTTAATAAATTCACAAATCTTGTTGGTTTTGCTTCTTTTCTGTTTCTTAAGTTTGTGACCATTGTTACATATATGTAATTTAATTACTTGTGTGTTAGTTTTAAATTCTTTCTTTTATTTTATTTTTGTTTCATTATATTTTATTATAATGATAATTTTCACGGGATTTGACTATTTTTTGGAAAATTCACTTGACCTGATTAGAACGTAAAGGTTGCTTTGTTATTATTTTTAGCTCACCTTGTTTGAGACGTTTGTAAATATTGAATGAAAACGATTGGCTATTACCAAGGTCATGTTCGGCCCACGTGTTAGCTAAGTTGTAAACAGCCTTTCTATTTTATTTATTTCTAGTGTGAGAATCTGATTCTTAGATAGGGCTATTCTAAGCTACGTGCTAAATGGCATTTTTTACTGCGCTGTTCAAATTAGTGATCACGTAGCCCCATCACGTTAGCCACCATGTGACCTACAATTGTGGGTTAAAACTGACATTTTCTAGTAGATTTGCCAGTTGTATTTTTACTCCGTTAGAGCTCAAGGTGTTTTGATGTTGATGCCAGTTTGTTTTTAAAGTTCATTTATTTTTTTGGATTTAATAATTCATATTCTCTGGAAAACAACACAAGTGCTTTTCTTTACAAAAATTCTGGAACAAAGAAATTTAGTGGAAATTTATTCTGGAATTCTGAACAGAACATTATAAATTGTGATTCAATAAGGAACTGTTGCCATCAGTACAATGATCTCATCTGACATCATTGCCTTCCAGACTGGAACTTCATTGAGATTTGAACCTGGATTCAATTAGAACGGTTTAGTGATAGGATTTAAATTTTTCAATTCTAGGATTAATGTTTGGATTATATTCACAAACCGTAAATACTATTTCATATTTTTATCTTGTTTTCTAGGGAAATAAATTATTTTGTTAAAATTTACAAAGCTTGTTGACTTCACTCTTTTCTTTTGTTACTTTTGTACGAGCCTACACATAACACCATAGAGTCATAACATAGCCCAACTGCAAACTGTGCACAGACCCAGATCTGCCATCTCATAATGTACCAGCATGTATGTAGTTTATTAGAGTAATCATTAGAACAAGCAATATGGCCCTGAGTCTGCTAGCATATTATGCGATGGCAGATCAGGGCCTATACTATTTGCAGGTGGACATGACCTAATAGGCAAGTATATACGTTACTGTCAACATTTCATATGAGGACTGGTACACATAGATTCACATCGTATCAGTTCCAGGCATCTATTTTCAGTCCCTCATTACCCAACATCAGATGGAGTTCTTGATGGTCAAGTGGTCTAAGGTGATTGCCTTTACAGATCACTCAAATATCACACTTCTGTCTATGTGAATTTGCTTCATGGCTGAACTAGTGGGGGGGGGCGGTATGTGAGAAAGCTTGCCAGTAGCCTCACATGTGTTGATGGCTTTTCCCAGGGTTGTCCTGGAGTCTTTCTAAGCCAGATATAAAGGCCACATTGTTTCAAGTGATGAAGAATGATCATTGAACCAACAAAACTAAAACCAACAACCTAAAATCAGATACATATGTATGTTTCTTGGATTATCTAACAATGGTTGAAATTTAACACAAGAGAAGAATAACTTTGATTTCAAGAAATCTTAAAAATCATAGGATTCAAACTCTTTGAAGACATGAGAAACTGAATAGATTTTGGACTTTTGAGTGTAAAGTGGAGGTTAATGTGCTCCAAGAAGTATTAAAAATAATGGTTTGGATTTTAAGTTTTTTATGAATATACCTTGCACTTTTATTTTTCTGTTGGATTAGTTCACATATCATTACACTGGCTGCCTGATCGATTCATTTCAGGGATTTTGGAAGGTGATTACGAAAAGTGACTTAACACCATTTTATGAACACTAATGACACATACATTTCATCCTGTATTCCACAGTCAGTGGAGCATATCAGCAGTGGCCACTCCTAGTATGTGAATTAAACTTCTTTTGTTTGATGAGCAAGGCATGTTATATATAAAAATATATTACTTGAATTGATAGCCACAGGAAGCTTCATTTCATTCCCTAATCATCAAAGGTCTCTAATATAAGCCAAGTGTCTTTTGATCTCAGTAAGTTTGAGCGCTGCTTAATTGATCATTTGTTTGAAGTGTAAACACCTGTTTTCATGCCTAATTACACCAGCTGACCTAAAAGAAAATAATTTCTGTGTTTCCCAAGCACTATTAAAGTTAGGATATGAATTAAATGAACTACTAAAAATTGATCAAAACTTCAACACATGTGACAATGATAGTAGAATCAGTGATGATGTACATGAGGGAATAGAGTGAGGATACAGTAATCATGTATGGAATATTTTATTGTTTTCTTTTTTTTTGTCTTTCTGCTAAATAGCTACACTAAATACATGCATCTTCAGATAGCATACTACTGCTAATAACAATACATGCAAAATACTAATGATAATACTACTTCTGTTAATGCTATGGTTTTCAGTACATATTGCATGCTTTTGTCATGAACCAAATTTGATAGCTGAACCTGCCTGAACATGTTCATGTGACAGCCAGTCAGGCATAATGCTCTTCCAGTTTTGGGATCTTCTCCTAGTAGTCTGGAATTGCTAATACAGTGAATTCATTGGTGGGTACCAGTGTTTGTGGGAATATATTATGTTTGGGAATATCATTATTTGTGGATATCAATATTTGTGGGTATCATCATTTCTGGGTATCAGTATGGGTATCAGTATTGGTGGGTATCAATATTTACAGGCTTTAGATTATTTGACCTTTGCAAAAAATTGATTTTTTTTTTACATGTGGACATAGGGAGGGTCTTATTCTGTCCTTCCTGTAGACCACATTTTTGTAATTAAATTTGTGGTTTATAGTACTTACAAAATCCACAAACATGAATAATGATGAATTCACATTAGTCCCTCACTCTAACTTACCTCAGTATAACACGGAATATAGTCAATGGATCCCATTACATTATGTAGTAGTAATACTGTATCTGTATAATGTACCCCAATATAAAGTAGAACACATTTACATCAATAATATGGTACACTTTTATGGTCCCAATGAATAACTAGGGTTCTTTGTGTAATGTACCCAAGATGGATAATGTACCCTACATGTATATTGTATCCCACATTGTACAACATTTGTAAACATTGAAGAGCATTATATTGTGGTGTTGTTGTACCAAGTAATTTTATTAAATGGGTCTGTATTTGTGCCAGAGAAAGAAAATATACATGTAATCAATTAAAGAGGTATTGAGAGCAACCCTGGCAGGTTCAGGGATGTAATACTTCCAAATTGAGAGTGCTTCTGGCAGGCTCAGGGATGTAGAACTTTCATGTTGAGAGTGATTCTGCCAGTCTTGGAGATTTAGAACTTTCATATTGAGAGTGTCTTTGGCAGGTTCGGGGATGTAGAACTTCATATTGAGAGTGCCTTTTGGAGGTTTCAGGATGTAGAGCTTAAATATTCAGAGTGCCTTTGGCAGGCTTGGGGATGTAGAACTTCCAAATTGAGAGTTCTTCTGTCAGGCTTGGGGATGTAGAACTTCCATAGAGATAGATATTCTGCCAGTCTTCGAGATTTAGAACTTCCATATTGAGAGTGCCTTTGGCAGGCTTGGGGATGTAGAACTTCCACCTTTTCATATTGAGAATGCCTTTTGGAAATTTCAGGTCTAGAACATCCATATAGAGAGATCCCTTGGCAGGCTTGAGTATGTAGAATAGGTCCTGTTTGTTGTAAGAGGCGACTAAATGAATCAGTAGTTGTGGTAACTCAGTTATTAGCATGCTGGACTCTAGAATGAAAGAGTGAATCTTACCATCAAATCATCCCAGGTGTGTCCTTGGATAAGGCAGTTAACTTCAATAACCTTGGAACTAAATAACCTATTAATATGTTGCTGTGAGGTAAAACAAGAGGCCAAACTAAAAGAGCTCAAATCTATATCCAGATACCATTTTTCATTTTAGAGGAATAACTTTAAGATAATTTCATGCAAAGATTCAGATCAATTTCCAGTCAGTTTTCTTCCAAAAACTATCCAGTTTAAGGTCAATTTTTTTTATATTTTGCAGTTCCCAAATTATTAGTGATAATGTAAAGACTTAGAGAAATGGTTCATTTATTGAAATACCACATGTAATTTTTTCCAGTGGTTTGGTTTGAGGTCAATACACAATGATTGATTATATTTGATAATTTAGAACTTCACCTTTTGAAGTTTTTTTTGACAGAAAAGGCATGAAATTGTTTTATGCCACAAAGTACCTTAGATTTATCTTAATGTTTTAATTTGTAACATTGTAAAAAGTAATATGTTTTAGGGTATTTGGACATAAATAGTACCGGTGATAATAGATGTCATGAAATTGTATGTAAGTAGTACAGATGATAATAGATATCATGAAATTGTACATAAATAGTACAGGTGATAATAGATGTCATGAAATTGTATGCAAATAGTACAGGTGATAATTGATGTCATAAAGTTGTACATAGTACAGGTGATAGTATATGTTGTAAAATTGTACATAGGTAGTACAGGTGATAATGGATGTCATAAAATTGTACATAAATACTACAGATGATAATAGATGTCATGAAATTGTACATAAATAGTACAGGTGATAATAGATGTCATGAAATTGTACATAGTACAGATGATAATAGATGTCATGAAATTGTACATAAATAATACAGATGATAATGGATGTCATGAAATGGTACATAAATAGTACAGATGATAATAGATGTCATGAAATTGTATGTAAATAGTACAGATGATAATAGATGTCATGAAATTGTACGTAAATAGTACAGGTGATAATAGATGTCATGAAATTATACATAAATAGTACAGATGATAAAAGATGTCATGAAATTGTACATAAATAGTACAGGTGATAGTATATGTTGTAAAATTGTACATAGTACAGGTTATAATGGATGTCATGAAATTGTACATAATAGTACAGGTGATAACAGATGTCATGAAATTGTATATAAATAGTACAGATGATAATAGATGCCATGAAATTGTACATAAATAGTACAGATGATAAAAGATGTCATGAAATTGTACATAAATAGTATAGGTGATGTTAGATGATATAAAATTGTACATAAATAGTACATAAAAAGTTCATGTCATAAAATCGTACATAGATAGTACAGGTGATAATGGATGTTACGAAATTGTACATAATAGTACAGATGATAATAGATGCCATAAAATTGTACATAAATAGTACAGGTTATAACAGATGTCATGGAATTGTACATAAATAGTACAGTGATAATAAATGTTATAAAATTGTACATAAATAGTACAGATGATAATAGATGTCATGAAATTGTTTTTAGTTTTTGTACATAAATAGTACAGGTGATAATAGATGTCATAAAATTGTACGTAAATAATTATAGGTGATGTCAGGTGATATAAAATTGTACATAAGTAGTACATACAAGTTCTTGTCATAAAATTGTACATAAATAGTACAGATAATAGATGTAATGATTGTACATAAATAGTACAGATGATAATAGATTAATGAAATTGTACATAAATAGTACATAAAAGTTCATGTCATAAAATTGTATATAGTACAGATGATTATATATGTCATGATTGTACATAGGTAGTACAGGTGATAATAGATGTCATGAAATTGTACATAAATATACAGATGATAATTAATGTGATAACATTGTACATAAATAGTATAGATGATAATAGATGTCATGAAATTGTACATAAATAGTACAGATGATAATTAATGTGATAAAATTGTACATAAATTGTACCGATTATAATAGATGTCATGAAGATGTTTAATGATTTTAAAAAATATATCTTTCTATGAAGTGTGAAAAGATCCGTGCATTCATATCTTCTTCAAAACTAGTTGGAAAACAACCTTACAGCTGGATAACAACCATATCCTAACAGAAATCACAGCTTTGATTTTAGCATCAGTATTCTATATTTCAGTACATTACTCTAACTTCATTGCACCTTCATAAGCAGTGCTAGAAATTACCTTTCACATCATGTAGACTTCACATCAACAGCTGTTGCAACAAATAACGAACTCTTTTAAAAAGTGACTGGTCCATTTTGAAAATTGATGCTTCAGAGCCACCAGGTGGATGTTAGTATTCAAAACTGAAAATTGATGATTCAAGGCCACCTGAGGTGGATGGCAGTATAGAACACTGAAAAATCACTGATTCAAGGCCACCAGGTGGATGGTGGTATTGAAAACTGAAAATCGCTGATTCAAGGCCACCAGGTGGATGGCAGTATTGAACACTATCCACAGATTCCTAAGCAGAAATTGTAAATGTATCTATGGCTACATTTTTAAAAAATTAAGTCCAGACTGTTATAGCCGAGGCAAGTTTCTGTCCTTTTTTTTTTTATATGATTCCATTGTGTGACTTCTTATGCAAACCTGTGTTTGGGATAATTAAATACATTTTCATTGTGTCTGACATCAAACACCTTTTAAGGTGCTGCTAATCCATAACATTGTGATCGGTACATTTGCATTTGACAAGAAGTCAAGAAAATTGCAGTAAAAATGCATCTTGGTTGTAATTAGCAAAGTTTATTATGTAAATTAGCTACACATGTGAATAAACTTGATGTATTTTTTATATTATTTTGATCAGGCCTATGAACAGGGCTGTTATGACACAACACTGAAGCGAGAACCAGAAAAAGAAAACCCTGTGGATGGGTACCGTTACTATGATTCTGTCATGGTAAGCAAGTTTCATTTTTTATATGTAGGAATTGTATGCTGCCAAATGGAATTTTACACCTTCAGTGCTAAAAAAATCAGATAGCATGATGCCCAGGGCCGCTCTAATTTCAGATCAGGCCCTTCCTGTATTCTAAGTGAGGTACCCATTGGGCTTGTCTTTGCATATACGGCAAACAACATATCAATATTCCTGTTTGTACCATGTCTGTTGAAATAGGAGCATTACCTGTATGTAACATATTCTACACGCTGAATTCAACATTTTGATTTTTAATACTATTTAAAATACTATTTATTGACCCATGCTTTTCAGGATGATTTCAGTCATGAAATAGATTGACTGAGAGACAAGGATAAGCACATGCTTGTGATCATATAGTTGATATGTGTTGATAAAGCATTACTGCCTGGACTGGACAGAGGCATTTATTACTGTTGTATTACCTGTAAAGCCCCAATTAAATTTAATATATTTATGTCTTCCCCCCACTTCCTCCAATGAAATGGTCAATCCCAGAAGTATATTCATTTTTCTGTCAACAAAAGCATATCTCATGATCATACTGCATTGGATACAGTTTTTACAATGATAACATTATGGTCATCCAGAACAACTCGGTTTTGAACAGGATTCACTCAGAATTCAGCAGAAAAGTTTAAACACCAATACCATCCAGTCTCTAATGAGTGCAGTGATGAGCACCAATGACACATACATTACCTTTACACCATATTAAATTCATATTTGAAGTGTAGCAATTGCAACTTTGTATGACAAATAACATTTAAAAAGGGTACATTTTGGGCATATGGAAATTGAAGTCCAGAGTTGTGGAATTTGAGTCAGGGCTTGTAATCTTTTTTTATAGGTACCAGCTCTGGGACTATCTAAAAGAATTTCTCTTTGAGCACTGACCTTCATGACTTTTCCCAAGTGGTTGCTAATGGTATCATCATGGTGACTTTCCCCATGTGGTTGCTGGTGGTATCATCATATCAACTTTCCCCATTTGGTTACTGGTGGTATCATCATGGCAACTTTCTCCCCTGTGGTTTCTGGTTATATTGTCATGTCAACTTTCCCCATGTGGTTGCTGGTGGTTTTGTCATGTCAACTTTCCCCATGTGGTTGCTGGTGGTATCATCATGGCAACTTTCCCCATGTGGTTGCTGGTGGTATCATCATGGCAACTTTCCCATGTGGTTGCTGGTGGTATCATCATGGCTGTACCAAATTTTGCACCTAAATGTATACATGCCTATGTGTTGAAAATTTTCCAATTTCAAATCAGAGCACCTTGAAATCACTATAATTATAGAAAGCATAAAAGACGTCTTATGAGAAATTGTTGGTCCTAAAAGAAAATGGTGCCAATCTGACCTCCAGCAAGGCAACCATGGTACTTGTCTTGAAAATCTTGGTACATATCTCTTAAATAGATGATCATATCAACATGAGTTTTCACCTCCCCCAAAAAACTTGTGATGTTCAATTGTTCCTTAATGAAAATATTGCTGATCTGACATCCAATATGGCTACCATGTTGACCATCTTCTTCTGAACAGATAGTTTTATTGACTTGGAATTTTCATTGAAAGACATTTTATGGTATTTAGGTGATCTAAAATAAAAATGATGCTGATCAGACCTCTAACAGGATCACCATGGTGTCTGTCTGATCAGACCTCTAACAGGATCACCATGGTGTCTATCTGATCAGACCTCTGACAGGATCACCATGGTGTCTATCTGATCAGACCTCCAACAGGATCATCATGGTGTCTATCTGATCAGACCTCCAACAGGATCACCATGGTGTCTATCTGATGAGGTCTCCAACAGGATTACCATGGTGTCTATCTGATTAGACCTCCAACAGGATCACCATAGTATCTATATGATCAGACCGCTAACAGGATCACCATGGTGTCTATCTGATCAGACCTCTAACAGGATCACCATGGCGTCTATCTGATCAGACCTCTAACAGGATCACCATGGTATCTATCATGACAGTTTTTTTGTCAATACTTCTCTTGAATGGATGGCCATATTGACATGGGGTTTCTCTAAAAGACATGCAATATCTAGTTTGCCTTAATGAAAATGGTGTTGATCAGACTTTTAATTTGATGACCATGGTGGACATCTTAAAAACATTTTATTGTAGTTAATTTTCTTGAGTTAATAGTCAGAGCAAGATGGGATTTTCATTACGATACGTCTTATGATAATAACAGGTGCGTAATTATTGGTCCAAAGTCAAAATGGTGCATATCAGATTTCCAATATGGTTGCTTTCAATTGGTAGCCATCTTCGGCATCTTGTTTTAGTTACTTCTTCCAAACAGATGGTCATATAGACTCCACTTTGAGGGATTGTCCCACTGATGTGGGATTTTCACTAAAAGATGCCTCACTGTATGCATTGGTCCAAAATGAAAATGATTCCAGATTGACTGCCCAGAAATTGACAACTCTCAAAGCAGTTACATGTGAATCAAAAAGTTGACAAATCTCATAACAATTATACATGAATGAATGACCATACCACTATTAAAGAGAAAGAAACAAAACTTCTCTCTTGGAATATGTTGTTGTTCTTTGTATTAAAAATATGCTGAGCCAGCCTTCAAAATGACTGCCTTAGGTGGCGCTGTACAGTTTCGTATTTAGCATAGGGTTAGAATTTTAAAGAAAAAGAATTTCCCCTGGTTTCCTCACTAGTTATACTGGCTATTTAAAAAAGACTTTGTATATCTTAGGTATTGTTCAAAGGACCTTTAAATCCCTTTATTTTGGTGTATGATTGATGGGTGTAATATGGGTTATAGAGTATACAGCTTGGCCTTACTCCAGATGTGCACCTTTCAAAAAGTGCTAGCTCCACTTGCTCATTTTCACTTCCCGAACTCAGAGGTAAATTGTAAAATAACAGAGCTGATAACTTTTTTTACATTTTATATATTTGGTAATTCATTCATTGCACTTTCAGAAGCTGGTATTGTCTAGTCTGGCAAAATTCATTTTCCCTATTTTAATAGCTGCCAAGGATAGTGTACCTTAGACAAATTCAGGTTGAGTTTTGGAGCACAAGGGAGCAGTCATTTTAGTTAGCAGTGTGCTAAGATCATTTACAATTTCCAAAAGTACAATATCCAAAGAAATGTCAGCCACATTACATGAAAGTAGCATAGAGGTATGCCAACACTCTCACCACTCTGCATGTTTTAAATGCAAACAACTTCACCTTACATACATCACTCTCTCAAAAGTACATAATAACTGGTGAGCGCCACCTTAAAGAGCATATAGGTATTATTATTGTATAATTTAATTTTGATTGTATGGCTGAAATATTTAAGTCGCAAGCATCAAAACAGTCACTTTGAATAATTGTCCTGTATTTCCCCCCTGAGAACAGCATTTATTAGAGTCAGAGTCTCAAACAGGTACAACCCCCCCCCATGATAAAAAGTGAGCTATTTTAAAAATGCGCATTGCATTTTGTCAACATAGCAACCAGTGTTATGCTGAAAGACAGGAACATGAAACTAGCCATATTTATTCCTGAGATGTCAACAATAAATTTTACAGTTTGAAAAGGGATGGAACAGGTCAGGTTCATAAAGGTCAAAGGTCAAAGGGTAAAATATTAACTTACTGTTTAATATGGAAGAAAGCAAATTTGCTTTGTCATCATTTATTTTTTGATATCATTGCAAATAAATGAAAAGAAACATTTTCACTATATATTTCTTTTCCTTAATGCAACAGTTTTCAATTTAAGTTGACTTTATTCCTATATTCTAAGACTTCTAATTTCCCCATAATTAAGGTCACTACTCACACAAACATGCCTCATGGCAAATTATGTAAGCTAGAGCAAAATAAGCATAATTAGATTATTTTCATGAATAAAATCAATGTTAATGTACCATTTTATTCAGAACATCATACATAATAATATGAAAATAAGAAAAATAATTGCATAAATTTTTATATTTGTTTTAAGGTGGCGCTGTACAGTTTCGTATTTAGCATAGGGTTAGAATTTTAAAGAAAAAGAATTTCCCCTGGTTTCCTCACTAGTTATACTGGCTATTTAAAAAAGACTTTGTATGTCTTAGGTATTGTTCAAAGAACCTTTAAATCCCTTTATTTTGGTGTATGATTGATGGGTGTAATATGGGTTATAGAGTATACAGCTTGGCCTTACTCCAGATGTGCACCTTTCAAAAAAGTGCTAGCTCCACTTGCTCATTTTCACTTCCCAAACTTCAGAGGTAAATTGTAAAAAAAGAGCTGATAACTTTTTTTACATTTTATATATTTGGTAATTCATTCATTGCACTTTCAGAAGCTGGTATTGTCTAGTCTGGCAAAATTCATTTTCCCTATTTTAATAGCTGCCAAGGATAGTGTACTTTAGACAAATTCAGGTTGAGTTTTGGAGCACAAGGGAGCAGTCATTTTAGCTAGCAGTGTGCTAAGATCATTTACAATTTCCAAAAGTACAATATCCAAAGAAATGTCAGCCACATTACATGAAAGTAGCATAGAGGTATGCCAACATTCTCACCACTGTGCATGTTTTAAATGCAAACAACTTCACCTTACATACATCAGTCTCTCAAAAGTATATAATAACTGGTGAGCGCCACCTTAATGACCATTTTGAAATCATTCTATGGGTATCAACATGGAGTTGCACTAAAACATATTAGCAATATGTTGCTGGTTCTGAATGAAAATGGTGCTCATCTGATGTCTAACATAGCACCATATAGTGGTCATCTGATGTCAAGCATGGCACCATATAGTGGTCATCTATGTCCAACTCAGCACCATATAGTGGTCATCAGATGTCCAGCTTGGCACAACATGGCACCATACTGTGGTCATCTGATGTCCAGCATGGCATCTTATAGTGGCAATCTGATATCCAACATGGCACCATATAGTGGTCGTCTGATGTGCAACATAGCACCATATAGTGGCAATCTGATATCCAACATGGCACCATATGGTGGTCATCTGATGTACAACATGGCACCATATAGTGGCCATCTGATGTCCAGCATGGCACTATACAGTGGCAATCCAATGTCCAATATGGCACCATATAGTGGCAATCTAATGTCCAACATGGCACAGTATAGTGGTCATCTCAAAATGTTTGTTATCATGACTCCTAAGTTTGAAAATCAGACATAACTGACCTAGGTAAAGTCAGAGGGCAATAACTTCCATTTTTATGCTTTATTGAGTTTATAGACACTGTGACTTGAATATATTTAATGCAGTTTTACCGGACTTCATACAGTATCTAGTTGCATTCCGATAAATAAGTTGACAGCTCTAACATTGACAACACTCTGGCAGTGACAGCACTCTCACATTGACAGCACATATGACAGTGACAGCATTCTGACATTGACAACACTGATATTGACATCACTTTGACATTGACATCACTCTGACAGTGACATCACTCTGACAGTGACAGCACTCTGACATTGACAGCACTCTTACAGTGACATCATTCCCATATTGGCAGCACCCTGACATTGACAGCATTCTGACACTGACAACATTCTGACACTGACAGCACTGACATTGACAACACTCTGACATTGACAACACTCTGACATTGACAGCATTCTGACAGTGACACCACTGTGAAATTGACAGATCTCTGATAACACTCTGACACTGACAGCACTTTAACATTGATTTTAGGACCAAAAATCTTGACTCTGGATTATAAATGTAATGGCTAGAGAAATTGGTAACACAAGCAAAAGTATGATTGGATTTTTATCTAACCCAGTTTGTCAATATATCTGACAAATACCTTGAATGATACCGGTTCAACAAACTGAGTCTTTTTTTTAAAAATTAAAAGTATTGATTTAGACAACTAAACTTGGCATATGGCTCTATTATGACAATGTCTGAGACAAATTTATTGATCTAATTTTGAAGTCAGGTTCATGTTCAAAAGTCCTGACAAAAATTTTGGTACTGCACTTAATGATGTCTTGTGGACATGTCAACTCAGGCATGTAAGAAAGTGCTTTCCTTTCCAAATTTGGTTTGGTGCAGTTTCAGTGCTATGCAGTTAAATAGAATAAGGGACAGGATAAATGGATTTACCATGGATGTCTTGGACTTTCTTTTGATCAGTAGAGTGCCAGTCCCTTTCCAAAGACTCTTGTACACTGTTTTCTTTGAAATTCTCTCCCTTACCCACCATTGTAAATGAAAGAAATTTGGCATCAGTGGGCATGCTGCCAGTAAGTTTGGATCTTCCATGGCTCCCTAATAACATGTGCTGCTACAAAGCAGTCAATAGTAAGGTAGCCATCACAAGAGAAATGTATTCTTAGAATACAGTGCCCCACCAGGGTGCCTGAGAAATAAACCTTGACATAAAACTATGGGACAGACAGACACGTGTACAGACAAAGGTAACCCATAGGTCCCAACCGCTTTTGTGGTGGGACAACAATAACTCAGCAAAAAAGATGATGATTAGAGGAGCAGTATTTTGTAGACTTTATGCAAAAACCATTTTAACATCCATCAGTAAATTTAATAAGGCATTTAAAATTGATTCTTACTTGGAGCACACTTGTATTTAATAAAGCATTGATAATGGATTCTTATTTGGCACACATATTTGTATTTAATAAGGCATTGAAAATAGATTCTTATTTGGAACATAGAATTGTATTGATTTGCAAATGAACTCATTACATTACATTATTCTTTTCCATTATTTATTTTTTACACATTTTGTAACTTTCTTGATGCATACTTTTTGATGAAAACCTTGTTACACAGTTAAGCAGAATCAGCTTAGACAATTGAAATTTGGTTTGGGTGTGTTGTTGCCATTGTTTTTGTTGTTATGGGGTTTAATGCCATTTTTCAGCACAAGATAGGCTATACATGGAGGTCAGTAGAACTGGTGGAGGAAAAACCTGGGAAAATCCTGGAAGAACCACCTATCCACAAAAAACTACAGGCTTGCATTCTCACATACCCACATTGGTCGAGCCCAAGACTCGAACTCACACAGACAGAGGTGAGATGGCAGTGGTCCATAGTGATGAGTGTTTTAGACCACTCGGGGCCCCAGTTGGATGTTGGTATATGTTGATGACCTGATTAGATTTACAAGACATTATATAGTGGGTTATTTTTTTTAAAACTTTTGAAGAAAAATATTACCATGTATAGTTTTTTGATTCAGCAGTGTGTTTTGTTTATATTAGGTTTTGTTTGTCATTCATTTTACTTTATTTTACATCTTACTTTCACAAAGGGTTGCCCTAAAGACTACAACGAATATGTGGTGTACGAGAATCGGAGAGCAATGATTGAGTACATCATATCATTTAAAGTTGAAGAGGAAATTGCAAAGCAGATTAAACAGTTGCCAAGATCTCCAAGTCCAAAGAATGTCAAGAACAAAGTTTTGACTAAAGAAGGTAATTTAAAAATAAATTATTGTGAAGTTGGTATTTTGATTGAATGTGAATTATTGTGAAGTTGGTATTTTGATTGAATGTGAATTATTGTGAAGTTGGTATTTTGATTGAATGTGAATTATTGTGAAGTTGGTATTTTGATTGAATGTGAATTGAATGTGAATTATTGTGAAGTTGGTATTTTGATTGAATGTGAATTATTGTGGAGTTGGTATTTTGATTGAATGTGAATTAATGTGAAGTTGGTATTTTGATTGAATGGGATTTATTGTGAAGTTGATATTTTGATTGAATGTGAATTTGGATGTGGCCAGCACTGCCATGAACTACATGTAATCTGAATTGATTGTTTGGCTAAGCTTTGGGAAACTTGGTTGCATGAAGCTCAAATTTTTTAATTGTATTGGGCTGCTGGAAATTGTATTTTTTTAACAAGGCAGTGTCGTAGTAATGCATAAAACACAAAATGATGATATTCAGTGATGTGTAACAAGGCTTTGTCATGGTAATGTATAAAACACAAAATGATGGTATTCAGTGATGTGTAACAAGGCTGTGTCATAGCAATGCATAAAACATGAAGTGATGATATTCAATGATGTGTAACAAGGCTGTGTCATAGTAATGCATAAAACACAAAATGATGGTATTCAATGATGTGTAACAAGGCTTTGTCATAGTAATGCATAAAACACAAAATGATGGTATTCAATGATGTGTAACAAGGCTGTGTCATAGTAATGCATAAAACATGAAATGATGATATTCAATGATGTGTAACAAGGCTGTGTCATAGTAATGCATAAAACATGAAATCATGGGGATTGCAAGTTCACTCTGTTGTACTTTGGTTTTGTCCACACAGAGTACAACAATATAATATCTAAAATATTTTGTCAGAAATTAATTTCAAGGTACATTTTATTTCCAAGATTTAAATAAGCGGAGATGAAAGTGAAAAACTTACTGTCAAAATCAGAGATTATTATTGTTGTTGATTATATTGTGACTTTATTCTCATCATTTCATTATCTTGATCACAGTACAAGGTCCATTTTCAGGATTTCATCATAAACTTCACTTTTGTTCCATGATTCACAGGACCATTAAACCTATCAGGAACCCTAACTTCCAAATTGACAGATGAGAAACTTATAACAATTATTTCTATTGCTAAGTTTTATTATAATGTATTTTTTGATAGGTCTCTTCCTTTTTTGTGGTTTGGCCCTTTCATATGGCTTTAAAATTCAACAACTTTACATAGTGTCTTTACTCTGCTGTGTGGCTTTAGAGTTCAGGGACTTTGCATTGTGTGTTTACTTTGCCAAGGATTGCTACAATCTTTTGAAGGTATGATTTCACTGTTATTTTTATTGTTATTATTATTATTATTATTCAGAAGCTGATAATGAGAATGGGAAAGATGAAATCCCTGAGAATGCTCATGAGGAAACAGAAGAGGAGCATTTTTTGCGGATCTCAGAGGTCCGAGAAATGGTTAGGAAGAAAAGATGTGAAGAACAGGGTGTCCCATATTACCCACCTACCCCTGTAAGTCTTCTTACATTTGTTTTTTAGAATTCTCATCATTGTATGTTGTTTCCTGCACTTTAGATATTCTTGCATTTTATGTTAGTAGCTGTGTTTCATAACTTGAACAAATTTTGTTTCATTTCTCCACACATGCAGTAACTGAGAAAAATAGCTAATAAACAATCACAGTTGATCCATCTTTTGCATTTATGTGTCACTAACAGCAATCATCAGTATTGCAGACCTGCCAACCCTTATGATTTTGCCATAAGTCTTACAAAAAATGCCCTTAAAATACAGTCTTACGGAATAAAAGCAGAAACTACGGAAAAACAATTGTTGCCAAAAATCCGGATAATTTGTTCATCCATGTATGATTTGGATCCAGGTTTCATATTAGAATTAGCAGGGCTGACAAGGAGGGCCCGAGCTGAACAACACTTTTTAATTTTATATAAGAAAAAGTTTTGTTTGAACAAGAACTAGGAGAGGCCCAGGTGTTTCTTACCCCACAGCCCATGATTGCTCTCTACAGCCCTGAGAATTAGTGGAATTAGTCAGGGAACCAGACTAACTTTACAGCAGCACCTCAGATGATTTAAACTGCACATATTTTGTAACGCAAAGCATCTGCATGATCAAACTGTTGATTATAGAATTTTTTTAAAATGGTGTCCAGCAAGCAATGCATGTTGAAAATGAAAGGGAAAATAAGCCTCTTAAAAAGTTAAAATAATCAACACAGAAGAATAAAAGGAATATTCAAATTCTTGTGAATAAAAGCAAGAAGGGACACATATACGTTTATTGGACATCACTTGCCAATTTGAATATATCTCATGGCAGGAGATACGGTTGCCATTGTCATGTGAATTGGGAAAAAAAATTAGAAGAATTACATCAAGTTGAGAGATAGCAACAAGCCATTGGGCTGCATAGGGTTTGGAACTGAAGTTTAAGCAACTGTACTAGTGGCAAATAATGACTACATGTACTTTTCAGTTGAACATAATGTTTACCATCACTGCTTGTTTCGAATACCAAACTTTTACATACGTTTTCCAGCTTTACAATAGCAGTTTATGATATTTTGTTACACCTTACTGAAAACTGGTCAGACTTCTGGAAAACAAATCAATTGCCTTACTGAGGTGGTCTAGTCAGGGTTGGCAGGTCCGGTATTATCACATAAAATGTAGAGCACGTCAAGAGTCAGGATGCTCCAGTTACTGTGAGTTTAATATTTTTGTTGGATACCAGGAGAGATGGTCAGAATAACTGAATCACAGCAGTAATTACTGCTAAGATGGTCAGAGAGTTATTTACTTTATCTGCAAGCATGGATGTCTCTGTGAATCAATCATTTCCACATATTAGTAATAATTCAAGTAATAATAAATAGGTACAGCATCTCACAGGGCTTTCCTGTTTAGCCCCTCCCACTCTGAAGTCTCTTCTGTGTGTGCATGCATGCATGCTTGTGTGTGTCCAATGGACCATATCATTATGCACCCTTGAACATGATCACAGGGTCTTTTTCCAAACTCACTGTAAGACACATGGGTCTATGATCATACATTTGAATTCAAAGACATGTAAGACATATGGGTCTATGATCATGCATTTCAATTCAAACTCAGTGTAAGACACATGGGTCTGTGATCATACATTTGAATTCAAAGGCATGTAAGACATACATATACTACTTGGGAGTTGTTTCAGTTTTATATAAACTTGTCCCATCCCTCCATAAATCTCTTTTTTGAAAATGGATACAAATTCTACAAATGTCATTCATATCTACAGATTACCCCCAGATTAAACCCCAGTGTTTTAATTATGGGAATAACAACAGAATTCAGAAATGCATATATTAGCAACCTTATAAATATTAACTACTGTCCTTAGGGGTAGGGGGGTGGAAGTAGGGTGTTGGGGGATAATATTGCTTGGATTTTCAGCCAATTGATCATCAATCTACCAGATATCCCATCATAAAGGCCTTTGAAATTTGGATGCAGTAGAAGTGATTCAGATTGGATGTATTATGAAATTTGGATGCAGTAGAAGTGACTCAGAATGGGTTATGTTATGAAATTTGGATGCAGTAGAAGTGACTCAGATTGGGATGTGTTACGAATCTTGGATGCAGTAGAAGTGACTCAGATTGGGATGTGTTATGAAATTTGGATGCATTGGAAGTGACTCAGATTGGGATGTGTTATGAAATTTGGATGTAGTTGAACTGACTTGGATTGGGATGTGTTGTAAATTTAAAGGCAATAAAAGTTACTTGGATTTGGTTGTGTTATTTGGATGCAATATAAGTGACTCAGATTGGGGTGTGTTATGAAATTTGGAAGCAGTAGAAGTTACTTGGATTGTGTGAAATTTAGATGCAGTAGAAGTGACTTGGATTGGGATGTGTTATGAAATATGGATGCAGTAGAAGTGACTCAGATTGTGTTGTGTTATGAAATTTGAATGCAGTAGAAGTGACTCAGATTGGGATATGTTGTGAAATTTGGATGCAGTAGAAGTGACTTGGATTGGGATGTGTTATGAAATTTGGATGCAGTAAAAGTGACTTGGATTGGAATGTGCTATGAAATTTGGATGCAGTAGAAGTGACTCAGATTGGGATTATTTATGAAATTTGAATGCAGTGGAAGTTACTTGGATTGGGTTGTGTTATGAGATTTGAATGCAGTAGAAGTGACTCAGATTGGGATGTGATATGAAATTTGGAAGCAGTAGAAGTTTCTTGGATTGGGATGTGTTATGAAATTTGAATGCAGTAGAAGTGACTCATGTTGGTATGTGGAATTTTATAGAAGTGACTCAGATTGGGTTGTGGATTTTTATTTCACACCTTGTGTACATTATTACATTTAAATAATCTCAGTAAGCATCTATATCATATGACTATGGTGGTGTTTGTGTTAATGAACCATTATAATATTTTTAGCTCTGCCGATCATAGACCAGAAGACCTTATGAGATAGCCTGTTGTCTGTCTGTAATCCATCTAAACTGCCATCGCACTTTTCACACATTCATCCCATGGTCTAGTTGGTCCTAAATAAAAATGGTGCTTCTTGGACAGCTAGTATTACAGCCATAATGGCCACCTTGTTATAGTGCTCCTTTTTGACAGAAAGTCATATTGGATTTTCACCATAAGATGTCTTATGGTGTCTAGTCAGTTGTAAATGAAAATGGTTCTGCTTGGGCATCCAGTATAGCTGCTATAGTGGACAACTTGAAAATTTTGTTATCACTAACTTTCAAGATGGTTGAGCATTGAGCAAAGGAAGAAATGGTCTTATCTTGCATTCCTTGAAATTGTTTTCAGATGGTAGAGCATCAGTCCCTTCAAGGGACTCTTCTTTTATCTGTACTGGTTGTATAGCAGAAGAGCTTGAGTGAGTGCCTTTTGTCTGGTGTCCATTAGCACAAGTTTGTTATTACAACTGCTCCTAAATTAATATAAGGATTGCCACAAAAATTTATGTCGCATACATCAAAAAGTCTGATTGGTCTTAGAATGTTACACATGGACATTCAGAATGGCTGCCACAAAGGCTACCCCCTTAAATTCATGCTGTCAGTATTCATCCAGGAAGGATGGTCATATTGATGTGGGGTTTTTTTCACAGAAAGACTTAATCTGAAGTCTAGTTGGTCCAAAATGAAAATGATGCCAATCTAACACCCATTATGACTCTCACAGCATCCAGCTTGAAAATCGTGTTATAGTTACTCTTCCTGAATGGATGTTCTTATTGACATAGGATTTCTTTTAAAGATTTCTGATGATATCAAGTTGCTTTGAAATGAAAATGATGCCCATCAAAGATCCAATATGGCTACCATGGTGGTTATTTTGAAAGTCTTGTCATTACTTCTACTGAATGGATAGTCATGTCAGCATGGGGTTGTCACTAAAAGACTTTCATATTAAGTTATCTTGAAAGTCTTGTCACTACTTCTGCTGAATGGATAGTCATGTCAGCATGGGGTTGTCACTAAAAGACTTTCATATTAAGTCATTTTGAAAGCCTTGTCACTACTTCTACTGAATGGATAGTCATGTCAGCATGGGGTTGTCACTGAAAGACTTTCATATTAAGTTATCTTGAAAGTCTTGTCACTACTTCTGCTGAATGGATAGTCATGTCAGCATGGGGTTGTCACTGAAAGACTTTCATATTTTCTTGAAAGTCTTGTCACTACTTCTACTGAATGGATAGTCATGTCAACACAGGGTTGCCACTGAAAGACTTTCATATTAAGTCATTTTGAAAGTCTTGTCACTCCTTCTGATGAATGGATAGTCATGTCAGCACAGGGTTGTCACTGAAAGACTTTCATATTAAGTTATCTTGAAAGTCTTGTCACTACTTCTACTGAATGGATAGTCATGTCAGCATGGGGTTGTCACTGAAAGACTTTCATATTTTCTTGAAAGTCTTGTCATTACTTCTAATGAATGGATAGTCATGTCAACACAGGGTTGTCACTGAAAGACTTTCATATTAAGTTATCTTGAAAGTCTTGTCACTACTTCTAATGAATGGATAGTCATGTCAACATGGGGTTGTCACTGAAAGACTTTCATATTAAGTTATCTTGAAAGTCTTGTCACTACTTCTACTGAATGGATAGTCATGTCAGCATGGGGTTGTCACTGAAAGACTTTCATATTAAGTTATCTTGAAAGTCTTGTCACTCCTTCTGATGAATGGATAGTCATGTCAACATGGGATTGTCACTAAAAGACTTCATATTAAGTCTGGTTATCTTGCAAGTCTTGTCACTACTTCTACTGAATGGGTAGTCGTGTCAACATGGGATTGTCACTAAAAGACTTCATATTAAGTCTAGTTGTTCCTAAATGAAGATGGTGCCAATCTGACATCCATTATGCCCACCATAGCAGCTAGCTTGAAAATAATGTTATTAATTGCTCTTTGTGAATGGAGAGTCTTTGTGATATGTGGTTTTCATGAAAAGACTTTCTATGATATTTAGATGGTCCTAAAAGAAAATGGTGCCCATCTGACAAATATCTTGCGAACATGTGAATTTGAAAATAATAAAATAGTTTTTTGTGCCAAAATTTGGTATGTTGGATTATACTAATACAACTACTACTACTATTTTTACTACCACCACCACAATTACTAGTACTATTTATTTTTACTACCTTCACTACTTCTTTCACTACCACCACTATTACTATTATTTTTACTACCACCACTTCTGGGGCCCCGAGTGGCCGAATGGTCTGAAGCACTCACCATTCCAGATCACTGCCATCTTACCTCTGTCAGTGTGAGTTCGAGTCTCAGGCTCGGCTAACATGGGTACATGAAAAAGCTTGCCAGTAGCTTCTCGTGGGTTGGTGGCTCTTCCCGGGGTTTTCCAGGGTTCTTCCTCCACCAGTTATACTGGCCGCCATGTATAGCCTATCTTGTGCTGAAAAATGGCGTTAAACCCCACAACAACAACAACAACCACCACTTCTACTACTATTATTTTTTACTACCACCACTACTACTACCATTTATTTTGCGATAACTACTACTACTTCTAGCTTCACTACCAGCACTACTACTACTACTATTTTTACTACTACTATTACTTTTACTACCACCACTACTACTACTAAAATTGTTACTAAACTACCACTACTACTGCAGCAGCTGCCAACATTATTACTGCTATATCTGCTGTCCCTTTCTTTTCAGGAGCAATTGGAGAAAGAGAAGGTCCAGTGGAGAGAAATAAAAAAACAACACATTGAGTACGCGAAAAAAATGGTAAGATTGTGACACTTTCTTTTATTGAATCAAGGAAATCTACCATAGTTAATAGTGACCTTTGAACATAATAGATCCAGATGTATGATGTCATTATGTGCTGGCTGATTGAGGTTTATGCAATTGTATGCATGTCATCTAAATATGAAGGTATAATGTGCCTTTGTCAATGAACCTGTATTCACTGTTTTGCCATAAGATTTTCTTATGATGCCACAGTCCTGAATGAAAATGTTGCCAATCTGACATCCAATATGGCCATAATGGCAGTCATCTTGAAAATCTGGTCATTGCTAATCCTCCTAAGTGGAAAGTCATATTGATATGGAGTTTTCACCAGAAGACTTTTATTATGATATCTAGTTGGTCTGGCATTCACAATGGTGCTGATGTGACATCAGATATGTCCACCACAGTGAACATATTCAAAATCTTGTCACTAATTCTCCAGAATTGATGGTCATATCAACATGGTGTTTTCACCAAAGTCATCTAATGGTGATTAGTTTGTCCTAAATGAAAATTATACTGATACTAGAGCCAACATGGTTGCCACAGTAAAAATCTTATCACTGAAGAAGATCAGAAGTGGTTTCAGCATTTCAGACAGTAGAGGGTCACTTTGAGGGACTATTGTTTCACAGTATCATTTTTAAACCTGATTAATGTTCCTGGATCAGTTAATTATTGTTGTGTAATGCACCTTTGTTTGTGAATCTGTATTCAGCTTATCACTTGGTATATAGTAGTCCCCCTCTTAAACGGCCCCCCTGACCAGCGGCCACCCACTTCTTATGGCCAGAATCCCTTGGCACTGATGAGTTTGTGTTCATAAGTACCCCTCAAGAATGGCCACCTCTCTAACACGACCATCAGCCAGCATAATAGCAAAAATATGTAAAATGTTCCCCTCACAAGTGGCCACTTTTTATTTCAACTCACTTCTGAACCAATAATTAATTCATATTGTGACGTAAGGTAAGTAATCAGATTATTTCTACCATTGATACATGTCTCCCGATGTCAGGTTTCCATTACTGAAAGAAGTGTTGGCTAAAGTACATGTAACACTAAGGTTAATATTATATCATTATCTATAAAAGCTGATGTTTACAGGAAATGGGCTCAACAATGTTATGATATTGTTTTGGGCTTCACACATCTGTCGAGTTCTTCTCTTTGATGATTGCAACCAGCCGTAATTGTCAAGGTCATAACAGGGTCAGCATAGGCTAAAAATAGATTTTGTGCATTAACACACACAAAGAAATTAACCATGAACAAAACAGGGTACCAGACAAAGACCAAAAAATCACGTGACAACACATTTATTGCATCCTTTACGAAGAAGGCATTTCATCCACTCTACAAAAGTTTCATCTGCTTAATTAAATTGCATACAGTTAGCAACATCCAAATAAATCATTACCAAACATTAACATGTCATCACATAAACGGAGACGTATTATGTTAGAAAAAAGTCGGTTATTCTACTTGATGACATCGGATGTGGTGGGGAGGAGATCTTGCAGAACAATTTTTGTAGAAAAGACTTGAATAAACATCATAACTGATGAGATTATTCACCAGCAGTGGGAAAATGGAGCAAATGGAAAGAGAATTATGTATGTACCAACATTTAAATGACGTTTTTGACTGGTTTTGCAATGTGCATGACCACAATACCAGCTCACATATCATGCTTACGTCAGGAATAAGAACTATTAATGTTTATTCAGTTGAAATAAATCTATTATTATGACAAGAAGAACCTTTTAATAATTAATGTTACTTTTAAATGAAGATATTAAATGAAGATATTAAATGCTTTGAAGTATGTAGCTTTCTTACTACATACATTGCATATACTTCTCACAAAAAATTTAGTCCCCCTCTGGAAAGGCCACCAGTCTTATAAGGCCACTTTCCTGGTGCAGAAGGGCTGGACGTATAAGAGGGGGACCACTGTAACTTCATGACAGTACATTGTGGAAGTTGGTGTGCTGTGTGGCAATAGATATTTGAACAACTGAAAGCATTTTTAGTTTGTGCTTCTTCCTTTCTAGCTGGCTTTGATAGCAAAACACCAATTATTTTTTTACAGTGAATGATATTCATCAAACATTTTTGATGAAAAATGAACAATTTTAAATGATAAATACCTTATTATTGTCTCCTTTTTATGAAAACACATGATACGGCTGTGCTATTTATGAAAACACATGTGGCTGTGCTGTTTATGAACACATGATATGGCTATGCTGTTTATGAAAAAACGTGGCTATGCGGTTTATGAACACATGATGTGGCTGTGATGTTTATGAACACATGATGTGGCTGTGATGTTTATGAACACATGATGTGGCTATGCTGTTTATGAAAACACATGATGTGGCTATTCTGTTTTTGAAAATTAATGATGCCGAGGTTATATTATTTATGAAAACATGTGGTTATGCTGCTATTGAAAATACATGATGCTATGTTGTTTATGAAAACATGATGTTGCTGTGCTGTTTTTGAAAACACAAGTGGCTATGCTGTTGATGAAATTACATGATGTGGATATGCTGTTTATGAAAACACATGATGTGGCTATGCAGTTTATGGAAACACAGTATTAAAATCTATGGCCAGTTTCCTGTTAATTTTGGCGGTATTTTTATTTTATAAAATCTCTAGTCAGTTTCTTGTTTGTGTTTGCCAGTATTTTCTGTCAAATCTGTAGTCAGTTTCTTGTTGGTATTTGTCAGTATTTTTATTCTTCAAAATCGATAGTCCATTTCCTGTTGGTGTTTGCCAGTATTTTTATTTTATAATTTTTGTGGGTCAGTTTCTTGTTGGTAGACCCCAAACTTTAACTCTGTGACATCTGATTCTAACAAAATTCATAATGTGATATCTGTTTGATACCAAATGATTTGATACTGTAAAAGTAATCATTTCCACAGACAGGACATCTCACCTAGTTCTATGCATTGACATATCAGCACCACACTGGATACCCCGGTTCATTTACACTGTGTCTATGCATTGACATATCAACACCTCACTGGATATCCCGATTCATACACAGTGGGTACTACAACACAGGACAGTTACACAGATTGCAAAACCTGTGGAGAGGTATTCTCCTCTCCCATATTTTCATTCAGACTCCAAACATCATAAAACTGGGAATAGGATTTAGCTATGTGGAGAAATTTGAGACAAAGAATTCTGAACTACGTATAACATGATGTAGTCAGTAAATGCCATATCATAGTCAGTAAATGCCATATCATAGCCAGCAACTGTGATATCAGTCAGTAAATGCCATATCATAGTCAGCAATTGCCTTATCATGTTAAATGCCATATCATAGTCAGGGCTGTTTCAGTAAAACATATACCTCCCGGGGGAAGGCACTTTCAAATTCAACCAACCCACAACAGAAGCAATTTAAAAATATCATGATCCACCATCAGATATGTTTTAATTGAAAAACACTGCCCCCAACAGAAACATATTTTTTTTTTACATAATTTCTGATTATGGGTTAGTGGGTGGTAGAAGCGATTTTAATATTGGGTTTGGGACAGAAGCGATTTAAATGACAGCTGGCTGGAGGTAATCTACTGAATTCGTATAGATCATAATCTACTGCATATTTTTAGTTGTATTCATTCATTATAAATCAATATTTTGTCCTTTTGTTTGTTTGTCTGTCAGCCATGTATGTCTCTGATACTGTGAAATCACAGATTTTCTTGGTGGCTTATTATTTGTAGATGTCATTGATCAGTCCCTAAATACCTACTAATTTAATGTCCATGAATATAGAGTTTTTTATAATACAGAAATCATAAATTTGTATCCTTACTAAACTGTGTGTTTACTAAAGTGATCACTATGTTTTGCTATTTTTCTTTGTTCTCAGGCATGGTGCTTTTGATTAGAATAATAGTTAAATCTTTTATTGCTTTAAATGTGTGGTCAGATGCTATGATTCCGTTGTTATTATTTTTTTTCAATAAATGTTTTGGTAAACTTATAATACATGATTTGTCAGAAAAAATCATTAATGCCTGTGAAAGCGATGTCGCATTATTTCTGTCTACTTTTAAACTGTATCATTTCTTTTAAGAACACATATTTCAGTTACCAACATCTTATTTTTATACCTTGTTGCAAGACTAATATAAAGTTTTAAGAAAAAGAAATATAGCAAGTCAAACATTTTTATATCATAAATTAGATTTTAAACAATGGATGAAAGTCAAGGAATCATTTTTTTTCCCAGTGTTCTTGTAAAATCAATATCATTGCAGTTAACTGTATTGTCAACAGCATCATCATCATCACTGATGGCCTAGCAGTAACATTCTGCACTTTTAATCCAGTTGTCACAGGTTCTATCTCCCACTTCTAGTCTTTCATACGAGACTTATACCTTTGGTCTGAGGGGCTTCCATGGCAGAGTATAAGATGCTTGTCTTGTGATACAGATCTGAGGGGCTTTTATGGCAGAGTGGTACAAGATGCTTGTCATGTGATTACTTGTCTCCAATGTGTAAATGAGAATGTTGCCAGTTACTTGTGGAAGGTCAGTGGTTCTACATAAGTGGTGTTTGGTGTCTCAAAACTACTTAGATTTTCTTCAGCAGTAAAACTGGCTGCCATATATAGATTCGCTTGATCTGAAAATGGTGTAAAGGCCATAATGATCTACCAAAACTGGAGATCTCATGTCTAAATGACTTCGGCTGTTGGAGATAAACATCAAATCAACAGAGGCTCCATGTGCCCTAGTGTATTAAGGTGCTTGCTTTTACAGATCACTTGCACATCTCAAAGAGTTAGTTTTTGTCACAGATTTAACAATTTGGGTTGGTGGTCTTTCTGGGTTCTTCCTCAACCTAATATACTGTTATCCCCCTGCCCAAAAAAACCAAACCAAACTAAACTAAATCAACCAATTAATCAACTGTGGCAACAGCAGCAGAGGTACTAGTCCATCATTTTTGCCATTGCTGTATGAGTTTATAAATTTTGACTCCAGTAATTTTTGTAGACCTTTGAGTATTGTCAATTATGCCTTTCTGACCGTTACCTAAAAGTCATCATCAGTTGGTACAAATGGATTTTTCATGGTGAGCATATGAGATGGAGAAGTCTTGAGCAATCCTGCATCACACACTGCTGAAAAGTTTACATTTTAGCTCATGTAAAGTTTCTGTAACATTGTCCATTGTTCCAACCAGAACTGTTAAAACTTTATTCAAGCTATGTTCACCAATATCTGGAGACGTGCATCTGTAATAAATATTTTTAACAAAGTATGAGAATGCATCAGTGTTTTTCAGTGATGCATTTGAACTGAGCAACAACCAGAATCAACAAACCAAGAAATGAAATTATTCACATCTCTCAGGCAGAAGTACAGTGTATAATCATAATCTGCCAAAAGATTTTTCAATCTTTAAATTTGCCAAATTCTTTTCCAACCATACTGATTCAGTGGACATAATCACCAGAATGGACAGAAACAGACCAGAACAGATATAACCAGAAGGTTAAAATCGATTTGAGCAGCTAAATTCACGTGGTTTAGTTAACTGTACATCCTTTATTGTCTTCCCTTTGATGTAATTTCTTACTGAAGCTGAGAAAATAATGTTGCACACATAAAAAAGAGGCACACTTCTACTCATTATTGTTGTTATTATACTTCTTCATTCCAGCCTGTTCTTATGATCTTGTCCCCCCACATACTGTTTGTCTTGTTTATGATATGTATCTAAATTTGTCACTTACTTTTCCT
>JAECUM010001109.1:0-34191 GCA_016617855.1 Megalonaias nervosa
CGGCGGTATGGTTATTAAAAAATCTGATAGATGATGTTAATAAAATTTCTAACAAATTATTTAAGACAGCTCCAATGAAAATAACATCTAAGCAACAACTTGAATTTAACGAAGCAGTTGATTGTCATATTTGCGAAAAATCTTTAGTAGATTGTGATAAAGTGCGCGATCATTGTCATCTGACCGGTCAATACAGAGGGGCGGCTCATAATAATTGTAATTTAAAATTTCATGCACCAAAGTTTATTCCTGTCGTCTTACATAACTTTCGTGGCTATGACAGTCATATCATTGTAGAAGCTTTTGGCAATGAGGAAATTAAATCTAAACTAAAGCTAAATAATAAGATAAAATGTATTCCAAATAATTTTGAAAAGTATATGTCAGTTACTCTCGGAAAATTACGTTTTATTGACAGTCTGCAATTTATGGCAGCGTCATTAGATGAGCTCGTAAAAGGTTGTAGTAGTTTCAGTAATCTACAAAGTTGTTTTGGTGATAAATTTAATCTACTGACAACAAAAGGTATCTTTCCGTATGAGTATCTCGACGACTGGAGCAGATTTGATGAAACGTCTCTGCCTGATAAAGATAAATTTTACTCGCAGCTCAAAAACGAAGATGTGTCAGACGACGAATATAAATATGCACAAAATATTTGGAATAAATTTAATTGTAAAACATTTGGTGATTATCATGATACATATTTGAAAACAGATGTTTTATTACTAGCAGATGTTTTTGAAAGTTTTCGTCGAGTAAGCTATAGTAATTATGGACTAGATCCCTGCTGGTATTATTCTGCTCCCGGGCTGTCGTGGGACGCTCTACTAAAAACAAGCAAAATATAATTAGATCTCCTGAAAGATGTTAATATGTTTAACTATACTGAAAAAGGTATCAGAGGCGGAATTAGCGTTATAACAAAAACATATGCAGTAGCTAATAATAAATATATAAAAAAATTATGATAAAAATCTCCCGTCAAGTTATATTATTTATCTAGATTGCGTCAATTTGTATGGTTGGGCCATGTCAGAGCCAATGCCGTGCGGTGGATTTCATTGGATAACTCCAGATCAATTTCTTAAAGAAAATGAAAAAGATTTACCTAAAAAAAATAATGATAATTTTTCCGACGTCAGTTATTTTATTGAAGTCGATCTAGATTACCCTAATTCGTTACATAATCTACACAAGGACTACCCATTTTGTGCAGTGTCGATGATGATAGATTACAGTTTACTATCACCTGAGCAACGAGCTATGACAACAGCAAAAAATTCGATTGTTAATAAGTTAGTTCCAAATTTGCTAAATAAAAGAAATTACGTGATAGATTATAAAAATTTAAAACAAGCAGTAGATGCTGGACTAATTCTGAGAAAAGTCCATCACGTGCTAAAATTTAATCAGTTGAGGTGCATGTCAAATTATATTGACTTAAATACGAAACGTCGTGCTGTGGCTAAAACCGACTTTGAGAAAAACTTTTTCAAGTTGATGAACAACTCGGTGTTTGGTAAGACAATGGAAAATATTAGGAAGAGGGTCTCTATCGAAATCGTAAATGATATAAGTCGCAGAAATAAATTAGTTAATGATGATGGTTTTGTCAGCATGAAAATATTTAATGAAAATCTTGTTGCAATACAACGACGAAAGACAAATTTAAAGTTAAATAAACCGATTTATGTTGATGCAGCTGTACTTGATATATCAAAGTGGCTAATGTACGATTTTCACTATAATTTTACTAAAAAAAACAGTGGCCAGATTCAGAATTGCTATTTACTGATACAGATTCACTAGCTTATAATATAAAATGCGAAGATGTCTATGAGGATATTTATAACAATAAAAATTTATTTGATTTATCAGATTACCCGACTAGTAGTGGATTTAATAATAATACGAATAAAAAAGTTATTGTTAAAATGAAAGATGAATTTATGTTTGTGCCGGTGAGAGAGTTTGTTGGATTAAGGAGCAAGATGTACGCTGTGATATTAGATGATAATAAACTTACAAAGAAAGTGAAAGGTATCCCTCGCGGATATGTGGAAAAGATGATGAATTTTAATGATTCTAAAACCGCGCTAAACAATAATATCAGTTTTATTAAGACAAATGTTATTAGAACGAATCATCATAAGCTTGAGACAGATACAATAATAAAACGTGGACTTAGTAATTTTGATGATAAAAGATATTGTAAAGATGGAATTAATACTTTAGCGCTTGGGTATTATAGAAGGGAGATAATACCGTTCAGCTTGGTCTAGATTGGTACGAATGCACTGTATTGATTTTTCAGACTGTCTGTAAAGCGCAGCTGGTGATTGATGAGTTCGTTTTGTCTGTTTGTTTCTAAAACCGTACTGAAACAGAATTCCCTGAATCATTACAAATTATATGTAATAAAGCGCTGCCGGTGATTTTAGTTAGTTCGTTTTGTCTGTTAAATGATTGGCAAAATTGCAAAATTGAGTTCAATTTTGTGGCGTATTAGTCTGTCTGTCTGTTTCTAAAACCGTACTGAAATGAAATTCCCTGATTCTTTACAGGCTTGCTAAAAACCCACCTATTGATTTTTCAGACCTGCCTATAATGTAAACAGCCGCTTCGTTTTTCTGTATAAATAGACGGTATTTCGTTTTTCTGTACAAATAGACTTAATTTCGTTTTTCTGTATAAATGTAAGATTTCAGAAATGTTATTCACAAACTAGGCAACTGGTAAGTATACAGTAATTTCTTAAATATACATATGTAATCGGATTTCATAGCTCAATGCGTGAATGTTGGAATTCTCGTACTGAAGGTCTGTGGTTCGATTCCCATCACTGGCATATGTCGGTGGGTATGGTTCTGGATTACCAAAAAAATTATTTTCATTGGGGGTGCGAACCCCAACAGAACAAAAATACACTCTCCCACCATGTAACCACGTGGTGGGTGTACTTTTGCACTCAACTCGGGGTTATTATGGGGAGAGTGTACAAAATCTGTTGGACGTAGGTAAATCCCCCGTTTCTTAGGATAAGTTTATGTTTGTATCGTCTCTTAGAATAAGTTAGGATAAGTTTATGTTTGTGCCGTCCAAAAATAAACAGCAGGATGATGTGAGCTCGTGACCTTGTGACCTCACTGAAGGGTACCCCATACAAGGGCATTCAGAAAGAATGTCGCCGGACAAAAAATGTCTTATAAGGTGCCTGTGGACCATAAGACAGGTCTTTACACTGAAATAGCAGCCCTCTGAGTTTCTAAAGTTTCGGTTTCGGATATTTAGGAATTCTCCTGGGGGATATATGCTTTAAGTCCTGAAATAGACAGCCCTCTGAGTTTCTAAAGTTTCGTTTCGTTTAGGAATTCGCCGAGGGGTATGTCTATTGAAAGGGACTCTTAGGACCTTATGAGACTTTACTGGCAGAAGGGACCCCAGTGGAATGGTAGACCGAACGTCACCGCTGCTGTTTATTTTTGTATCAAATAAAATATCAACCATATTGTCAATAAATGTCATTATATCATCTGACCAACCTACTATTCTCATATCATTTTCAGTTGCGAATAACCATACTGACCCATATTTTGGTGATATATGATACCCAACTTTTTTAATACAGTCGCTTATCATTTTAGGTTTTATGCCAGTATAGCATGAGGCTGATTTTATTGAATCAAATCTCTTACAAAATTTGTTTGTTAGATCAAACCCAACATGTCTTATTGGTGATGGATAATAACCCATATTATATAATATTTCAATGTTTAATATGAAATTTTGTCTAAACTTTAAAATATTTCAGTAGTAGACTAATAGGCTGGCCTTGGATCAGAGACCTAACTCCCCAAAAACAATCAGGTACACAAAATGTCTAATTTATCGGATACACAAAAAATGTTTTACTAGGGGGAGTTGGGTCTCTGGTCCAAGATCAGCCTATTAGCTTACTACTAACATGTTATCTCAAACCTGTCGTCCAAAGATGGCCAGCTTTATTTTGCTAGGATTATTTTGAATCGCACTGCGAATCAATTAATCATCTGTAGGTTTTATCTCTTGTGATTCATATACATGTGCACTTGTCCACTCAATCAATGATATGAATGCATGCACGTAAAAGTACACAGTAAGAACAACTAAAGGGCACTTAATTATTATGTTTTAACTCCCAATTCAGGGGTATTTTTTCTGTGTAGTTCATACACCCGACTTGTTTGCAATCATGAGATTAGCGGTGAGATAGACAAGAGCTGATCGACAGCTGAGGTATCTCAGGTTAACAAGATCCTATAAATAGGATTGCAGACAGAGCAATGGTAAATATTTGTCCGAGCAGCAAAGAATAGATATTGCTCAAGCACTATTGAATATCGGACACAAATTCGAACTTCAGTAACATGCCCCATATTATTGCTACATACTCAATACTTAATTTATATCAAATTTCTTTGCAGTAAGAAGGGGCTGTAGACAAGGAGATCTTATCTCACCATACCTATTTATATATTGTGCTGAAATAGTGTTAATATTAATAAGATGCAATATAATGTTAATGATATAGTAGTTAATAATAAAGAACATTAAAGTTACATTATTTGCAGATGATATAACACTTATCATTGGCAGTTCCCAGAAATCTTTATATTCCGCTCCGAATCCATTATAATATTCTGATTCAATACCAGGTCTGAAAGAAAATCATAATAAAACCAAAATAATACAAAAAGAGGTAAAAGCTTTAGTAAATATGTACTCCATCGCGCTTGCTGGGAATTAGTTAATTTGAGGGAAATCTCAGTTTAGTCTAATTTACTTTTCGGTGGACCTAGATAAAATTATAGATGCTAATTAACAAAAATACATTCCCAATATACTATCACTACTTAACTTTAGCGCATTTGAAAACTGTAAGACAGAATTTAACATTGAAAAGGGAAATGGCTCTTTGTGAAAGCTTTTTTTTTTTTTAAATTCCAGAAAAAAAAATTGTTTGCATTTATTCATATACGTCATCCGTAAATTTCGACCATATTAGGATATTACTTAAAGTACAAAGGTGTGTAAAGGTATATACTACTAATAATAATAATAATAATGCTACTACTCAGATATTTCTAAGCTATTATTATTATTCTAACACATTGTATAGATTGTTTATATATATATATATATATATATATATATATATATATATATATATATATATATATATACAGAAATAACTACAACGCTCGCTGGTCGTGGGTTTTATGAACCAACAGGAGACATACTGGATAAAAACCAGAAACAAAGACTCGAAATATACAACCGTTAAAATTCTCTCGAATTATGACTATGACTGTAGATGCATCCCCATAAGGTCCCTAACAGACGTTCCGTTTGTGTATGTAGACCTATGCAAAGGCAGAATGAGTAAGGTGTTTTTCGCATGGACACCAGAGGAAGAAGAGCTAAGGACCTTTCTTTTGTGGCATGGGATCTACATTAACGCCCCTTCGTGCGCTTCGTGCACTGTGACTGATCGCTCACTCACTCACTTATTCACGACAAACACTCACCTGGGTCATATACTCCGCACCTCACGTGTAAATGGCTCCTGACATTTAGTAAATTTGTGTCTACAGCATAAATATTACAAGAACCAATAAACAATTATTAGATATACATCATGTCTTCCGAAATAAACAAAAACATTAATCTATGCATGATAGGCGTTCACAAATAAGATCTAGATTTTAAAGCAACCTTATATATATATATATATATATATATATATATATATATATATATATATATATATATATAAATTTTTGCTTAACATTTAGATATTTTATTATTGTGTAGAATTATATAAAATATGTACAGATCAATAGTATTGTTAAAAATAACTAATTGGAACCTACCGCTCCGGTGGTCTAATGGTTAGAACGTCCACTTAGGATGCGGGAGGTCGCGGGTTCGAACCCCGGCCGAGTCATACCAAAGAGTTATAAAAATGGTACTAACAGCTGCCTCGCTAGGTGCTCAGCATTAAGAGGTTAGTGTTAGGACCGGTCGGCTTGGTGACAGAATAATGTGACTAGGTGGGAGATCATGCTACATGTCTGCATGATGCCCCAGTGCTAGACATCACTATAAACTGCCACAATGCAGACATCGTAGCGATATGACTGAAAAATTGTTAAAGCTACGTTGCAAATCCAAATCACACACACACACACACACACACACACACACACACACACACACTAATTAGAAGCAAAAGGAAATCCTTTTGATATTTCTTAATTCAAACTTTTAAAAAAAAAAAAACTGTCATGTTAATCTTCATCTTTCCTTAATTATGAATTCTATCTCCCCTTGTCACAGGAAATGCTCCCATGTGTAGAAATAATGACATAAATAATTAGGTATGAATAATGATTACTTTTGTTTACTCCTATGGAATTTAACTAAAATGTGCCGATCTACTGGGACCAGTACCTTTCTCTTACGACCATGGTCTATCATGCAGCTGAACACACTTCTTCCGGATTCACCCCGAACAAGCTGATGCTGGGTCGAGAAGTGATTCTTCCTACGGATCTTTTGGTTGACAAAACACCAGTCGAGGCCCCAAAGAATCTGCCTCGATTTGTGTCAGATTATAGGAAGGCAACGTGAGAGGTTTGTGCTTTGAAAGAGACAGACCTAAATAACAGTTGGATTTGGAAATAGGTGAGTGGAAGATCTTGCCTTTAGCGTTAAACATGAGTATGGAGGATGGTGGCTTATATTATGATTGATTGGATGCTGGTAGAATATTTTCCGTCTCTGTAGAATTAGTACTAGTGGTGATATAGATGCAGGAATGCTGCGTCGAGACTAGCATTGGTCTGTGGACGACGATTGATGGGGCTCCAGTTTGGGCTCTTGAAGTCCTGATTGGCTTTGGGGGTCCTTAAGTGACGTGTTATTCTCCAGAAAAAGAAAAAAAAAAGCATTCTCTGACCTACGTTTCGTCGTGGTAAACAGGGATGGTCCTGTGTTACAGTTCTTTCTTTTTTTTTGACCTGTTAGAGACTTGCCAGTTGGGATGTGTTTCATACAGTGTCCTTGGAAAGTTGTTGGCTATCACCCTAGCAATTGTAATAGTCCACTATGGTCTCGCTCGTGCATAGAGTGCATCTCCTGCTTGGAAAGATCAGTGTTCATTGGGAATTTCGGAAGGACTGACAATAGCACATGAAAAATATTGAGCAGCATGGACTAATGATACTGCATACCAAGGTTTGATTGTAATCGTTTATGTGATAGTGTTCGGACTCTTCTTTCAGGAGTAAAGTCTCTTGGAACCGTTTTCGGTCGCTGTAGCACTGGTCAGTTAGTTGTGAATTTTGATGCAAGAAGATATGATCAGCTGATACGTACTGATGAGGACGAATATATTTCGCGCTGGTACGCTAAGGTCTTTTAGGAGACGCGTTATCCCGGTGGAAACGCAATCTCCGACCTGGCTCCGACTTTGTAAACAGTGATGATCCTGTGTTACATTTGTTTGACTTACAGGCAAAATGAGGCTTAAAATCATGATTTGACTGATCGAGGGATAGATTAGAAAAATAGTTCCCTGCGTTTGGTGTTTGAGTTGTATATATATTTTCACGGTGTGAAGTGCTGGCGCTACGTTATGGAAATGTAATAAGGAGAAACCATGCAGTTGTAAGGTTGCCATGTAGTTGTGAAGTTGTGATATTTGTGGTCATGTATTAGAGAAAAATTATTTGTTGCCTGAGTGCATTGGAATTTCTAGTAGACAATGGTTGTTGTCGAGAAGTCCTTGGAAATAAGAGGAAAACAAGTGACTTCTAGCAGAATTCGCGCCAGGTTCGATTCGCTCGGAAAAGATACCCCTTTGGCTTATTTCAGATGAAATGTCAATGAATTATCATTTAGAATGATCTGGACCTGCGATCCAATAAAAAAATATCTCCAAAATTTACTTTGCTCACAGTAACTTATCCTGTTCTTATTGGAACAAATGTGCAACTTCATTATGAACATTACAATATCTTCGTTAGTTACCTTCAAATGTTGAACACAATTTTGGATGTATACATTGGATTGTCTTCCATTATTGTCAATACCAGTTAATTTGTATACAGTCGATCGTCTTTCATTATTGCCTAGTTTGTTTGTTGGTGTGGGTGATAAATGTGATGCATATAGCAGGTATAATGTTGAACTTCATGCATATAGCAGTTATAATGTTGACCGCTATGCATATAGCAAGTATAATGTTGATCGCTATGCATATAGCAGGTATAATGATGAACGTTGGCGTCGACGAAGTAAAAAAAAAAAAAACCACAATGTTAAAGCTTTATTTTTTTCGTTCAGGTCCGTAACTCGGGGAAAATGCACGACACAGCGTTCCTCGGAACCCTTGCTATTAATACGATATGGTGTCTGTGCTGAACTGTCTTAGGTGAAGTTATCCAGTGGAAGAGTAAGACCACAAATCAGTCTTTACAGACATCAATCCACCTGACTGCATCAATAATTATTCAGTTTGAGAACTATATGAGAGAGAGAGATAGAGAGAGAGAGAGAGCTACCTTGTATATTCGTATCCACACCCTCTCACTTATTTAATATACAAAACATCAGATACCGGTCACAAGTTAGTCCGAGGAAAAGATAACCAAGTAAAAACAAACAAAAAAAACAAAGAAAAAAAGAAAAGAAAAAACGGAAATGAAGGAAATAATACTCACTATACGCATGCGCACATAAACCTCCTTTGCACTTCCTGTTGTACAAGACAATGAATGGAAATTGCTTCGAAACTAGTGCATTGATCTAAATTTGCTGAAACGTATCCAGAATTAACGTAAGCATGCATTACTTACATTATTACTGTTATTATTGGCTTTCCAAAGTTTCTAAAATATATAGTTTTTATTATTATTGACGGGAGATGAGAGTGAAGGCTGATCGTCGGCTTGGGGAGGACTTGTATTGCTGCACAAGACGCAAAACTTTAGTTGGTGTTTTACAGCTCAGTAGCTTAAGTACGTTACATAGTGCTGATGCAATGGGAGTAAAGTGCCTTGCCCAAGCCGACTCGAGTTAGTTCGATGGTTGCATTCGAGCTAGTCCTAAAATGTAAGACGTCTAATCTGAAATTTTTTGTGTTGTTGAGTCGACGTGTTAATGCCTAAATTCATGGGCGTTATGCATCATGTTTCCTCGGTCGACTGACGGGGGAACGAGAGGCCAACATTTTAGAAATGTCTCTCACACTTGGCAGACTATATTGACACTTTTCCACAAATTAAAGTCTGCTTTAATGGGACTAACTCAGATGTCTTTTTCCTAGTGGATTCAAATTTTGACTCGGGCAGATGGACGCGTTTGTAGGTTCCGTGAATATAAAGTTTTAGTTGGTTGAAGTTTGACGTGAGCCGAGGAATGCTAAGTCGTTTTAATTTGAAGTATGTTTCGTAATGAAATTATTACGTAACTTCTATTTTTAAAGATAATTATCATCCTTTAACCAATTTCAGAATTCCGGCTTCCCTTGTATTCCAGTCGTCCTATAGTCTGAATATATCTTGCCGTTGGTTTGTATCCCCAACTGATTTAAAAGACGAAAAGCACAAATGAGATAAAAGATGTACAGAACTTTGTTCGTTTATTGATTTATAATTTCAAATCTGATTATGCCCAGGTGGGACCCTAAAACGTTAACGTCTGCGTGTTTCATTCCAAACAGAAGTTATCAGTATAATAGATGACCTGTTTGCCACTCATTTCCAGTTCCTGTACAAGTCCATTTTCAGGGAAGGGTGTATGCACGACTACACATGTATGTCTGTCAAAGGAAAATACTTTGTCATCTGCTTTCGATATTTACAATGTTGAATCAAGCAAAGGAAGAGAGTGACAATTACATGTTTGCCTATCATGTTGATTTAGCAAACAGTGTAATTTCGAAGTGCATGTGTGCAAAGGATATAATTCTAAACTCACATTATGTAAATTTATGGAATTATCTGGCAGTTACCGAATAGCGTGAACTACATCACAATGTTGTCTGAGGAAATCATCTTGCCCATAGTTTATGCAACAAGGTGCTGTTTTAGTATGTAAATTCTGTTAAGCATGAAAGGCACAGAGAATGCCAGTGTTAGGGCCGCTCTGGTCGCATTCAGGTTAGAAATTATAAATCAGTGAATGAATTGACTAAGTTCTGTGCACTTTTTATCACATTAAAGATTACCTTTATTGAAATTGGTAGGTGGGGGTACAAACAAACATGGAGGTATAGTCAGACTATATGTCAATGGAATTTGGACCACTGGGCCACCTGGGACCACATATAAATATTGTCATATTAGTGCTTTCTTTTATGGAAATTAAGAAATTTCATTTAATGATTTGGTAGGGTCTTTTTTTACATTTTTTTTCTAAAATGTTCTTTACTGAAATAAGTTTCGTAATGTCATTTGAAAATTGACAGTCGCATGAAACAATAATAATAATAATAATACAGATTTTCCATTGGTCCTGGAATTCTGGAATTTAAAAAACAAATTTCAAGAGCCTTGAAAAGTCAAGGAATTTCTCAAAAGCATGCAAAGTTTTGGGAAAGACTTGAAATTTCTGACAATGAATTTTAACAAATTGATAACTGGTAATTTCATGGAGTGCCGAACATCGATTAGAAGCACTTGTTTCATACACAACACAGTTACAATGAATAAATTGTTTAATTTCATATACCAAGTGGTCCTTGAGTTTTATGAAATGGTACTGCAAGGATCACGCTACCAGGCGAAGTGGGTGATTAAGTCGCCTAAAAAATGTATACTTTGCCGCCTTCTGTTAGGAAAGCGAAAACGACTTCGCCCTACGATTTATTTTAGAGGTACATTCACAAATTATACCTTTTGAGATGCCCCCTCGCCTTAGACAGGTTTATTCTAGTATTTGTGTTGTAGCGAAAGGTATTCTTCAAGCCATCAATAGTTAGGCCTAGTTTTGATAACCAATTACGCTGACAAACAACCTCTTGCACATTCACAGGCATGCGTTTTGATAGCTGATTGACCATTAACCATTTCCCGAGTTGGCAACTAGGCCAAACAGGAAAAAAATGGCGGACATCGCTATGTCTGGGAAGTACCCGTTTATTAGATTGTCTGTTTTTTGTAAATCATCGAACAAATATATACAGAAAAATATGCAATTCATAGAAAGCAAAGCCTGGGTATTATGTTATTAAAGATTTAACTTTAAAATGCAATTATATAGGTCATAAACATATGAGACAATGCTATGTTGTGGAATTTGCGAGAAGTGTTGTAAGGTCAAAGTTGTTTCATTACGTGACTCGTATTTGTGAAAATACGGAAAAAAGCTGCGAAGCAGATAATATTTAATCAATGCCTAAAATTAATACCAGTATGTAGACAAATAAACCATAAATTTGCAATCCTATCATGGACTGTTGTAATGAAGCTATATAAAGCGAGTGATTACATTACGAAAACCTCTCCTTCTAAAAATAGATGCATTCATGTCTGTGTTGATTTGGTTGGAAAGAGGGTTTAGTTCATATACCGACTATAAATGAGCCATGTCTATAATTTTACGCATTTTAGTGTGTTATGTATGAATAGTTACGGTAATGTTTTATCTGCAACAAAGAAATGAGGGCACTTGTGCATTTGCCCTCATGTACATGGTACAGGGGTTGTGTCAAACGCATTTAGAAATATTTGAAAGTGCCATTATTGTGAACTTTTTAAAGAGTATTTAAAAAAAAAAAAATTCAAAAATATATATAAAAAATTGATATAGGGTTGTTGATTAAGCATTTTTACCAACTTTCAATTACAATTATGTAATCTAGTTACTCAGTTAAATTTTGTTACAATGCAGTTTCTATTATTCTCTTTTAGAGTCATATGGCCAAAATAACTAAGAAAATTTTCTACTAGAAAATAAAGTATGTGTTAAATCCAGTGTTAAATGCAAATATGAATTCAAATAAGAGAACATGCATTATATATATATATATATATATATCCACTTCTCCCTGTTGAGCTCTCACTTCTCCCTGTTCTGCCCAAAAGGAGAAGTCACTTCTCCCTAAAATTCAAGTCTAGCTTGACCCCTGGTACTGATAAAATTTTGTCATGGAATTTGTTTTTCTTAGGTTTGAATAATAGTAATTGTAATAATAAAAATGAATACTGTATTTACTGCATGTTTTCGGACACTGTTTTCTGTTAATATTTAAATGCCTTGTAATTTTTCAGACGTTGCTCCACTATAATTTTTTCTACAATTTATGTTTTCGGACACAATCTAAGAAGATCTCCTGCTTTGTTTTAAAGTAAAATTCACTGTATGTTTGCTGTTAATTTAACTGATACAAAGTTCGCTTCATTTGGTCGCCAATTATTTAATGTGATCATGAACTTCCATGGATTGGTTGTCAGTGTAGACATCGTTACACACGAAACCACTGTATGCAGGTGTGACAGTTATGGCTTTGATTAGAAACCATGACCCCTGCTTTATATCATTAAACAATACATCAGAGAGTCAGTATGGATTAGTAAATTCATTGGCATCATGCAACAAAACAAACCCCTTATCCCTGAGGCATTATGTACCACGGGTTTAAATGTAGTTATTGTTCTACAGGTAATAAACCTCTTTGTAGACGATAAATATTGATTGTGGGTTCAACATGTTCGTACATCGTGTGCTCTTTTAACGAAATCCAGATGGCTGCCCTTTATTTCCGAACACACCTGTCAAAGAAATCCCACAAATTATAGTAGGAACAATTATCACCTAGACACCCTGAAATCTCCAACATGCATCAAAACAATCTTTGAGCAGTCGATTGTTTCGAGTCGGCAGGCTCTACTCATTTTCAAGCTACCCTCGCCTAGGTGGGAAACAAAAAGAAGAGAGAACCACAACAAATAGATCACCTTTATTTTTAAAAAATACCAACATATTAACGACTCGTATATTGCAACTTGCTTGTTATTTTTACCCTTCCTAGGCGTGCGTACAACACTCACCCCATATGGAGCCTCTCATCCTTGGTGCTCTAAGATTAGCCCTCATACATGTACCGGTATTTCTACTCTCGATACTAAAATGTTTCTGTCATAAATATCTTCAGAATTATAATTCCAAATTTTTTATTTAGTTTATATTAATATCTTAATTACACAGACATAAAGCTTGCATGCGTTTGTAAGGTAGATTTTATTGATCACTGATTAGTAAAGGGTTAAACTGGATTGCACGATTACTAATATGGCGGTTATTTTGGAAAATACGCACACAATCGTGGCTGTAATACATGTATGGCTGCGTTTTCTGGTGGATGGACATGAATCAAATAGACAAAATAGGCAAGTAATGCCAGTTTTTCATTCCTTTCCGTGGTGTTAGACAAAATACTTGTTTACTTCATGGCAGCACGTCGTCATGTGAGTTAATGGTAACTTCATTACGGATGGAGGGGGCACAAATTTGTCTTCCCCTCTTTGTTTTCGGACACCTAATTAAAGAATTTAATATGTATTCGGACCACAAAAAAAGTAATTATTTTTTGCCGTCCGAAAACATGCAGTAAATATGGTAGTATATGTTGTAGCTGCATCAGAAGATGCACTACTAATAGTAGCACTAGTTCAGTGCTATATTGTTCTCTCAGACCTGCCAACCCTCAGGATTTTGGCATGAATTTCACGATTCAAGATAGAGATTCACAGGTTCATGCCGCATGCAAAAAATCACAAATTCTCAAAGCTACTGTAATTGTTTTTAACAAACACCAAATGAAGACAGCTTTTCCAAGTGTAGGAATTTTTGAGATTTTGATTAGCATGCATCATAATTTGCTTGAGTTCATATTTTTCCGCGCATGCACTGACACCACTAATCATTAATCATTAGACGTTTCATCGTATGGATTAATACCATTTCGTAATTAAGTTACACAACAGTTAAAATGTTTTCACCTCCAAGGATAGAGATATGTATTCCACAAAGTGAACTATAGATTGGAGTACAACAAAAATTGGTTTTGAATTCAGCCATGAAACTGATGTACATTATGCTTTCCGTACAGTAGTATGCCGCCAATTTTAGAATTGGGAATGTGCACAGAGTCTCGTATCGTTGCTTACAATTTACTTGTCAGACATGTACTATATAATAATATTATTATATAGTACATTTATGACAGATAATTTGTAAGTAGTGATACAAGCCCCTGTGGGCATATGGCAGAATGATGTGAAAAATAACACAGCTTGCAAAAAGCACATAGATATTGGAAAAATGAAGATCGCCCAGTGGAATTCAACTCTGAAGTACTTTAAGCCACCTACTCCAAGCTACCAGTGCTGAAGCATTGTTTGTGAGTTTTCTTGTTGAACATAGCCTGCCTTTCTCAGCAGGAGAACAGTGACAGTGAAAGATTATTTCCTATTGCAAGGAAACATATGACAAACTTAAGTACCTCCTTAGGTGCTGAAAATTGGCAACAGTTTTAGTCACCAATATTAGCTAGCAAGCAAGAAGCCTAAACTGTTTTGATATCAGATTTACCATAGACCAGTTGAGGACATTGAATTCTGTCACAGCATCATATCTTGACAAATAGCGTGAAGTTTGTGTATATAAGTAAATTTGGCTGCAAATAAATTTGTATTCGAAATCAGTGTAAAAAATGTTTTAGTTTTATTTTGGGATTTTCATATAATGCAGTACTGACCATCAAAGTGGATGGAGCTAGTGTCTTGGTATAATTTTTCACTAATTGTTCAAAATTCACTCATTTTTATCCCTATTTTTACTAATTGTGAGTCTGGAGGCTTGGCAGCTCTGCTGTCTTTTTAACAGTCTTTAACTGTAATCATATACTTTCTAGTTATTTAAGGGAGTTGTATGACATAACATTAAATATCCTAACAGGTGCGATAGCTGTCTATCAGAGAAATAGGGAAGATTTTAGAAATAAGTCTTGTACATACCGTATATATTTGTACTTAATATTGCTGTTGTGTATTTGACAGGAAAGAAAATTCACATCAGTCAGGGTCATGCTACCAGGTGAAGTGGGCAACTAAGTCACCTAAAACATTAAAACTTCACCTTTTTCTGTTAGGAAAGTGAAAACAACTTCGCCCCTTCCTTTTTTTTTTTATTATGTACTTAATATTGCTGTTGTGAATTTGCCATAAACAGAGATTCATATCAGTGCAAAATAAAATCTGATAGCCCGATGCCCGAGGACCCTCCAATTTCAAATGAGGCTCCACCAGTATTCTAAGTGAGGAGCCCATCAGGCTTGTCCAAACAAATGTAATTTCCTTAAGAAACTTTGAAATGCGGACATTTATTTTCAGGATGTTGAAAGACTAATAAATTGTTAATATCTATGCAACATACTCTTGTGAGGATCGTCTACTTGTCATGCTTCTGTTGAAAGCTGTAAACTTTGCATACAATGTGAAGTATGTGACCTATGATTCTGAACGGTTTACTATTACTAGTGTTCACAGGGCTTTAACATAAATATGATTCTAAAATACCAGAACCAGTCTGTTGGGTACGGGAACTGTTCCAGCAATCTGCGACCAATACAGTGATGCATGGCCACATAATGGGAATGAGGCTGGTGTGTGTACATGACAAGCTGTTAATTGATTACTTTATTGTTGTACATGTAATCTGTAGAACTTTGGCCAAATGCAGGTTGTTTTTCAAGGTGTCATAAGTAAGAAAGGGATAAAATAATGGTCGTGTTGGCTCTTGAGTCTTTGATTAAACATTGGTCGTCAATTTGCAGAGTTGAGACAAAAAGGAAAGACAGACCAAAAATTGTTTAATTGCTTTTGCATTGTTTGAGATGTTTCAAGTTAAAATTTAATGAATAATAATTCTGCCATCCCATGTTCACTCATACAATGGTGTAATGAAACACAGATTAAATATATTAAGCAGCACTCATGAACAGCATCAAAAGTGATAACAGCAACTTTATAAACCATGACAACACTTTAGATGCTAAGCCTAATGACAATAAACGCTGTTGATCCACTGAGTAAGAAGGGCATTGTTAGAGCACTTAGACCATTGCTGACATCATGACCTGTAGGAAACATTGCTTTATGTGGTATCTTTCTGAGCTACAATTAATATACAAGTGAATATGGTTTTGTTTTTATCTTTTCATATTTGAAGTGTGACAGTTGCCATGTTTTGTTTCAGATAATATTAAAAAAGGGTCAGTTTTGGGCATATGGAATTTGGAATCGGTGCTTGTGGAATTTGAGTCTTGTTTGTGATCTTTTAAAAGTCACCAGCCCTGGGCCTGTTTCAAACTTTTTAATTATTTGAGAACTGCATATTACTAAAAATATGTCTGATTATACCCAAAATTGTGAATAAAGGTTACATTACAAACATTTCTTTTTCAGTTCAGTCAGAAACAGAATCTCAGCAGGCAGCCATGAGTAGTTCAGAAGAAGTTTCCTGGATCTCTTGGTTTTGTGGACTGAGAGGAAATGAATTTTTCTGTGAGGTAATATAACTTGTGGTATTAGCACATCTTTTAGGTCTGCAAATATGTATGTTCCAGCTTAATGCTTATGGTTGGTCAGTTATATTGTTATTCTATTTTATTGTTTTTTCACTGGGCAATAGTCTTTGGGAGGATATCAGCAGATCTTCTATAGTTTCTCAATACTCTATAGCATAGCTGCTGTGGCCTGATACACATGAAATTCAGATTTGAAATGTGATGTCAGCAAAGCATATGTGAAGATGTGTTATCACTGTTTTGATGGAGTTGGCTTTAGCATATAGATTTTGCATTTGGTCCATTTTTTTTGTTGCTGTTAGATGTACTGCCATGAAACTCAGGGTTTAGTCATGTTGCAGTCTACTACTCACCACATGCAAAAGTAGGTCAGTTATCTACATTTTGCACTCCATTGATGTGTTTTTGCATGTAGCTCAATCCCTCTGGCTATTATATCTACAGCTATGAAGCTTGATGGACCTGTTCATCTTGGAGGTTGTTACTCAGTATGTGTAAATGTAGGTTGTAATGACATACTTTTTATCTCCAGTATTTAAATTTTTTGTATTTAGCTGTATTTCTGACACTGTTATCTGTACAGTTGTGGGTGTTTCATTTTTGAGGGCACAAGTCACCACAGGCAAAAGTTGGTTACAGTGACCTTATCTTCATGCTTTAGCAACTTTTCAAGGTTTTTATTGTAAATTAGTGAATATAACATTTGTCCAAGTATAACACATACTCCTTTATTACCCACAACGTTTCTATTGTATGAAAAAAAATAGATTACCCACAGACATACATAACCTGCAGGTTTTCATAAGGAATAATAGATGACCAAAATCTGTTTTGGCTTCTTTTCATCCAGTGGCCTAAGTGGTTAGAGTGACCATCTTGGATGCTGTAGGTTCCGGGTTCGAACCCCAGCTGTCATACCAGAGACTTATAAAAATGGTACTGGCAGCTGCCTCGCTGGCACTCATCATTAAAAGGTTAGTGTTAGGACTGGTCAGCCTGGTGTTAGGATAATATGACTGGGTGGGACATGATGCTAGACATCTGTCACATGATGCCCCAGTGCTAGACATCATAGATATATGACTGAAAAATTGTTAAAGCTACATTAAAAATCTAATTCACACACACACACACACACACACACACACTTCTTTCATAACATAGTACAAATTACCTGGGTATGGTGAATCATCGTTTCTGTTACAGTTCTCAATAGATTTAAAAACTGAAGAGTCAGTGGACCCTTGGCCCCAAAATCTCGAGTCAAAATGAAAATCTCAAGAGTCAAAACTTAAATTTCAAGAGTCAGTTCTTTTGGACAGTCATGAGCCCATAGCTGTGATTACTTGTTATTGGTGGATGCAAATGATGTCTAACATTTCTTGTTTTATGCTGAATAATGAGAAATACTTGTGCAGTATTTTGTAAGAAACATACAATCTCATATTTGTAAAAGTGTTTCTCTTTCAGTGTGTTACTGTGTGTATATTTGGTATATGAAACAGACATAAGATTATTGTATACTTTATTATATTTTCAGCTTCTCAGCATATTCTGTTATCAACTGCTCAAATCATTTTATATCCAAAATATGCTGATGCAGCTATAAAGCTTATATATTCAGATATAAAGGATTTACATCATGGAATTGTCATTTCACTTTTCCACTCGTTAAATTTTCCAAAAATTTCAGAGATTGACTCTTCTTCTCCTTCTCCTCAGAGCAGACGCTATATTTTTGTTTCTTTGGAGTTTGAGGGTCAGAAAATTCATCACCGGCAAGTCATTTCTGAGAATAAGACAGTAAAGAAAATATACTTCTTTGCATCATTGTGATCTTCAATTTCAGATGTTTGCACTGAGTGTTTTGTCCATTCAGTATTTTCTGAACAGTCCATTAACTGAAACATTCAAGGTTTAAATGTTTTTCTTATTGAAGTAAATTAAACGCCAATGAAACACAATCCCACACTGAAAACTGGCTTAGCAAGATGCCATATATTCCCGTTTTGTCTACCTGGTTATAAATTATAGCACAATCAAACAAGTGCGATATTTTATCAGAAATTAATCCAGTGAAGTTATAAATGATTCCAAATTTTTAAACATTCCCCAAATGAAGCAAATTGCCATAAAAAAAAACAATTTAAGTGGATCCACTTACCATGACAACCGGCTTTGCGAGCCACCATAATGATATACTCCAGTTCTGACCACTTGATTATAAGTTATGTCCGAACATACCAGCAGTGATATTTGATCAGAAGGCAGTCCATTCATGTCATAATTGTTAACTCTTCCTCTATCATAAACTTCAAACATAATCTCAAAACAATTCAACCTAATTCAGTTGCACCTCAGTAAATTGTTGGCTCCACCCAGTTCATATATATCTTCCATTGGTGTGATATTATTGGTCGTCAAGGTATAAACTCCTGTTGAGCAGGTGTCAGTACCTTCTAAAGTAAATTTGTTATGGAGAGGTTACTTGTTGTAAGAAACTAAGCTGGAAGCGAATCAAGGGTAATTAAGAATGAAGCTCCAGCCCAAATCTGCATGCATCAAAGACACCACAAGTTGAAACTTCCGTGTGTCAAAAATAGGTTGTATTTAAATTCCACGCAGCAAAACCCAATGGTATGCATTTGTTGAAAAGCTTGTGTTACCACTAAATCCCTGAACTGCCTGAATTTCAGTCCACATGCGTAATAGAAGGACATACTGCAGCAGAGGTGTTTCAGCCAAACTGGGTCAATTCAAAATTAGTTTCCTCACCTTTTGCCATCTCAGCCATTCCACGATGACACCACATGCTTAAATGCAAGAACAAACTGCGCCTATTCCATCAAAATCAGTAAAATAATTGGCTACTCATAAATAATCGACAGATGGCATGAACTGCACATGTTCCAGTTTTACAGTAAACAATGTATTGGTAGTCAATTAGGGTATGGCAGCTTGGACAAGAATAACTCTGGCCACTGTTTGCAGCGGAATCTGTAAATATGAAATTCTGCCAGAATTCGATTCATATAGCTCTCAGTCTGACTACAACAGTGAATCAGACACAACATCACAGGTCTCAACCATCAGTGAAGCATGCCTAGCCGATGCTGTGAATGGTTTTCAAAACATGTTGAAATTCTAATTAACAAAATTATCACTCATTTATTAATATTATTAACATGTATATACTGTGCCATAGAAGTTCATATTATAAAATTAATCTGAGGCAGTTTAAGATTTTAGTAAACACACCAACATTGCCACTCTTCATAAATTAGTAAGTTATTGGATTGAACATGCTGATTTTATTACGTTGTATCTTGTCTTGTTATTATATCGGCTTGAAAAGTAGCTGAAATGTCCAAGATAACTCATTTGCTATTTTGAACTTGGTGCATTGTTTGAAATAGAAAAAGAATCCTTAAAAATATTACTGTATCATGGTAATATGAGAAAAAATCAAATTGTAAAACACACATATATACCCTGGGTGAGGGTGGTAGGGAAAATCTTGGATAACCTGTGTTTTATATACCCAATTTATGGTAAAGTATGCCATTGTTGACCAGGTGAGACACAGCATTCCATCGATTTCTTGTTTTTGTATGGAGTCTTGTTGACATTCCTCAAATTTGACCTGCCGGACAGATAATTGTTTTAACACCAGGATGAATGATGTTATTGGTAATATGCAATGATCCACCATCTGTATCCACCAATGTTTTCCTTAAGGAAGTATCAAGAGATCAGCTGCAGTCTTGCTGTACCTGCTGTCTTCAGTGTTGCCACAGAGGTCAAGTGTCTCAATGGGCAGACAAAGACAGTTGGCTGCAGTGTCAGTTGGTGTGTAGAAAATAAATGGATTTGAAACCCCAGTCAATCAGTCAGACTTAAGGATCTGTCCTCGGGATCGATTCAAATGAAAAAGTCACACTATGTCTTCGTTTTCTTCTGTTATGATGAGAATTTGAAATTTATTGTCTTAATTTCTTTGAGGTGCCAACTATCTCCCCCATATATTAAATGCTATAATTGGATTATGAATTTAACTCATACATCTCTCATCATTTTAAAGAGCAATCTCAAAAGTTGCTTCTCAGTGGTCATATGCTTCGTAATAAACCTTTGTGCTCATTAGTCATTACACAAGAAAATTTCTGAATGCATTTGCTATGAATTTGTGAAATGGATATTTTTGGCACAAATGCATGCATCATGCATGTACTTGTCTCCATGCGTTCTTTTTTGACTTCGTAGTACCTACAAATCAGTAAATTTTTCATATTTCTTCATATTATGAAGTTGGAAGAGAGGACTTTTGCAGTGAGTAACAGTCATTTGTTTTCAAAAGTTACTTGAGAGGTTTTGCAAACAACTTTGCAGACTTAAAATGAGAAAAATCTGAAAATGTACTATTTCCATAAAGTTTAATGAGTACAAGTAAGTCTTAAAAAAGTGTCCAGAAAGTTTAAATTCTAAATTTTAATGACTCTTCTTTATTTCCCTATATATTGCCCTGTGCTGCAGGCAAGAAAGACACACACACACATATGTGACAACCGTGCAGTTAAGGTCAAATCCTTCCAATCCTCCCTACATTTCAGTCTTCCATCACCACTACAAAACGCCTTCTTTGGCACCTGAAGGAATGTCATCCCAACATTTGGGATAAAGAATATCACCATACCTTGGCAAGACAAAGATTGATATTTCAAAATCGAAAAAGCTTTTTTCTCTGAAATGCCAGCTTAGTTTCTAAAACAACCCAGAATCCTGTTTGCTTGGCATCAGGAGAAAACTTCAGAAGAAAATTCTTCCTGCTTTAATGCTTCCTACCATGAACTCCTTTCAGGCTATGAAACCTGAACAAGGATTTTTACTGATGGTTCAAATGATGGCAAAAATGCTGTTATGGCCCTTTTTAGTGGTAATTACACAGTAAAATGTTGTTTACCTGATGGTGCAGCCTTTTTGTTGTAGCTGAGATTGGGCAGTTGATCTTGTCTTAAATTAGTCAAAATTTATTTAACTTTCTTGACTCTCTTCAGTACTTAAGTTTGAAAACCCTTTTAAGAAATACTTGTATCAAATACACCAAATTATCTACCTCTCAACAAGTAATTCTTTAGTCATGTGCATATCAAATGTAATGAAAAAGCATGCTGCACTACCAAAGCAGCCTTTCTCTCAACCTTCAGATTTTAAAATACCCTGATTTTAAACCTTGTCTTGTTCGGATTTTATTTAATTTAATAAGTGGCAGGCTGTCCATAACAAGCTTCACTCAGAAAAACCCACTTTAGGCAAATGGTCCCCATCCTATAGACTGTTCATTAGGATGAAGTGCTTGTTGCACATCTCAGAATTGGACACGCTGAGTAACTCACTCAGGCTTTGTTTTGAATCGAGGATCTGCCCAAGCAATGGATCCTATATTACCAGACACTTTTTGATTGACTTTATTGACCTCCAACCATTATGTAATCATTAATATCATGTTAAAAATAATGAATAAATGTTTTGATACAATAAGTGTATCTGATAACTTTGATTTCTTGAAAGAAGCAAATATTTAAAACAAAATATAACTTCGGAATCCTCTGAGTGGTTTCTTGATTTGAAATATCTTGTGTCATATCTTTTAGAATACAACATATGTTTACTTTGCCCATTGATTGGAATTCTTTTCCTATTTTTATATATTTTTTTTTTTAATGTGATTCTGGGTCATGTACAGTACCTTGCTACATTATGTTTATTTTGGCACTGTGTGGCCTTGTGATGATGCACTGTAAAACCAAAACTCATCATCGTCATCTTCCTATTTTACACCTACACATGGAGAACACCGAATTCATGAAATGAACTGTTAAGACACAAGATTATTAAATGTTGAAATACATTATACTTCACATATGCATGACATGTACCAAGATGTATACAGAAAAGGTATTCAGTAAATCATTTTACATTGAAAACTTTTATTTTCAGTATCTTAATATATGCAGTACTTCATTGTGATTTGAGGGGCCCTGAGTGGCCGAGTGGTCTAAAGGGCTGTCCATTATGGATCACTGCCATCTCACCTATGTCTATGTGGGTTCAAGTCTCGGAGTCGGCAAATGTGGATATGTGAGAAAGCTTGCCAGTAGCTTCTCTTGGGTTGGTGGTTCTTTCTGGGATTTCCCGGTTTCTTCCTCCACCATTAATACTGGCCGCCATGTATAGCCTATAGTGTGCTGAACAATGGCGTTAAGTCCCACAACAACAACATCATCAGTGTGATTTAGAACAAGTTTTTGAATCCCGGGTATTAAAAATTTCATTTATCAAACTTGACAGTTTACACCCCAGATTTATCCCTGGGGATCCACACTCCCATCCTTAATTTGTATTTAGAGTAAAGTTAGAACAATAATAAAAATAATAATAATAATAATAAAGGCTTTATTTTATGAGGGTGACACAATTAGTATAAAAAGTAATCTCCCTTTTGGCCATCAATTATCTACATATGTTCAGGCAAATATATAAAATAAAATGGAAAACAAATAAACAGAAAGGTATAATGGATTGGTGTACATGAGAGCAATTAAGTACTGATTTAGCACACAGAACATTGTATACAACAACTTGCACCAACTTGCATGATTGAAAACTTTTTAACATGCACACAGTTTATATAATACAGTAAAACTTGTCTTGAAAGATCGCCTCTTTTGCTAGAAAATATGGTCTCTCATAACAGGTCACAATGCTATATCAATAAATTAGCGCTTTGAGAATGTGGTCTCACATAGCAGTGGTCTTTCAAGACAGGTTTTACTGTATTTACATATACAAATATACCACAAAGCTGGCAATAACCGGTTATACACATTATCTGGACTGCATCCATTTCAAAAATCTGTGATGAAAGGAAGGTGCTGATGATGCTTCTTTAACATCTTTAGGTAGACAGTTCTAAATGATGTGACCTGAGAAAGCCAAACTGTTGTTATACAATTCAGTTTTAGGCTTAGGAAGAAGAATGTTATTAGATGACAGAGCGTAGCATTGATAGGCTTGAAAATGTACTGATATTGTTTGTCCTTTTACTGGACGTATTATTTATATAGTTGGGCATTGAACCATTTGAAACTTTATACATAAATTAAGCCTTTCTTAAACATATATAGTCATAATCTTCAAATCCTTCATACATTATTGGACATTTTCAGCTCAGTTGTCATAATATAATTCTGATACAGTCCTGCCCATTTATGTCGACATCCTCGGGCCCGAGGAAATATTGTCGACATAAGCGGATGTCGAGATAAGTGTTGGGGGGGAGGGGGTTCTGAAAAAAAGATACAAGTTAAATTTGTCAGTAAGGGGTGACCTGTCGTCAGTGAGTAGCATTTACACTTTGAGAAAACAAACAATGCAAATTTTGATTACATGAAGACAAAACCAGTGTGAAATACACTTGTATATTGACAAATTACATTTTGGTTACCATTGTGTAATAAAATCCACAATAAAATATTGCATCGGTCACATCCTGATATGAAAACATTCACTACGATATTCAATGTCGGCATAAGCACATGGTTGCATAGTTGTTATTTACACGCTTCAAGTACATGTACTTAAATTGGCCTAGATTTTGGTCAGTCTGTTCCCATCTTATTGAGGCTACCAAGGGGATGGGGCTATTCACAGGGAAATGAAAACCTGTCAACAAGTTGGTTTAAACAGTACTTGTATTTAGTTACAGAAGTCATCGTGAAAAGTACATAAAAGCGAACAAGAGATATGCGGCTGATATGATTAATGAAGGCATAATATTGTATACATTGACACATGCTAATGAGGTATTAAAAGAAAATGATTCTTACAATACAATATTGTAACAATGTCAGCTCAAGTGGTATACATTAAAATTTTTCACAGACATCTTTGCGAGATGCCCCACCCTCAACTTCCTTAACAGCCAGATATTTAGTTTCCAGAGACTGTAAATTTAATCTGCGTTTACACTGCCGTTGGTAGCCATCGTAAATATAAATAAAGTTAAAAGGAAACTTTCACAGCACAATAAACTTGTTTTAATCACCAATCACTTTGGAAAATGCAAGAATCAGATCAGATTTCATTGCTTTTATTTAAGTCGCCGCGAGAGGCCAACTTTATAGGACCAAACAAAAGCCAGTTTTTTTATCCGACCGTGATATTAAAGCCTGGCGGCAGTATCAACTAATTGTTGAATAAAGTACAGGTCGGAACTGGCCGCTTGCCGACATAAATGATTAGGTGAGAAAATTAAAGCCTGATGGCAAGATCAACTAATTGTTGAACAATGTTTGGGTCGGAACTGGCAGCTGGTCGACATCAATGATAAGGCAGTAAAATTAAAGCCTGGTGGCAAGATCAACTAATTGTTAACAAAGTATGGGTCGGAACGGGCAGCTTGTCGACATAAATGATTTGAAAACAAAGCATTTGTTCAAGCTGGGGCCAAGGACTTCTGTCGACATGTACGTTTATTTTTTATCTCGACGTCGACATAAGCATGACAATTTTGGTAGTAATAGTAGACCAAGGGACTGGGACTTTGCTTTTTTGTCGAAATAGGCAGGTTGTCGAATAAGTGATGTCAGTATAAATGGGTAGGACTAGCTCATTTTTGAAGTCATTCCACTTTTAACAAATTTTGTTTTAGAAGCATTACCTCATGTGATGTTACAGTAGTCCTGATGAGGTTGAATAAAACTTTTATAAAACATTATCCTGTGGTTTAAGGTTAAGAATTGTTAAAGTTTATCTTGCATAAAATTTTTCAGTTCCGCATCATTAAAATGGATGTGGAGAATATTATCGTCTTTAATTTTGTTATGTCTTTGTTGAGTGGTTATCAGCATCACTTTGGATATATCTAAATTAATGACCATTCCATTATGTTTACGCCAGTTAGAGAGTTTTACAAGATCATTGTCTAAGTTTCTTTTGGCAGTAGTTTTAGATGAGCTAATATCAAGGTGGTGTCATCAGAACAGAGATAAGTTTAAGTATTCACTGTATGCAAATGGCCAAATGCACATAATTTATGAACAATAGTAGTGGCCCTAAAATAGATTTTACTGTTGATATATTTCTCTTCTGATATTCCATTGCCCAATGTTGTGGTTTAATATGGCCTTTATCCCATTGATGGTATATTATTAAATGATATTCCATTGCCCAATATTGTGGTTTAATATGGTCTTTATCCCATTGATGGTATATTATTAAATGATATTCCATTGCCCAATGTTGTAGTTTAATATGGACTTTATCCCTTTGATGGTATATTATTAAATGATATTCCATTGCCCAGTGTTGTAGTTTAATATGGTCTTTATTGCTTTGATGGTATAGCATTGACTGAGATTCTATAAGATAAGATTTTTCTTAATGTCAGCATGGGTTAAAACAACAATTCAACATAAACTCCAATGAACTTCTACTGACATTAGACCCATTGTTGTACTAAATATGGTTATTACAGATCTGGTGATGGTAGAGCTTTTCATGACATTCTGCAGCCCAGTGCTGTAGATTCATCTGGTCCTTGTCCCTTTGGTGATATAGTACTGCATGAAATTCCAAGGCCTAATGTCCTTGTATGATATGATGTTTATAGACTTGATGAAACATTTCACTTGTTTGATTGCATTGACTGCAGATTGAGCGCAAGTTATTATATTTGGTGTGCAGATTGAGGGAATGTGATCGTACTTGATGGAGATTGAGGGAAAGTGTTCATGCATGGTATGGAGATTGAAAGTGGTCATACTTGGTTTGATGATTGAGGGATGAGAGATTTAGGATGTTTTAGGAAATGAGTAGATATGAATGAAGGTTTTGGATCAAATGCAGACCCTGGGGGAAGAGAGGATAGGGATCAAAGACATTTGTTCATTGGTAATGTGGACTCGATCTTGTAACATCATTTGAGGGAAGGTGATTAGCAGCTTCTATCTCATCTTTTCTTTTGCTCAAATATGCTAAATTATTCATTTTTATCCTACTGTGTACCTGAGCAGTAATCATTCAGTAAGTTTTCAGGTTCTTTTTTGTTTATCATCAAGAACATATCATTTATACATGCTCTGTGGTAAAGATGAGCACCCAATTTTCATTCAGAGTTTCTTATTTTCTCGATCACTATATGATCCTAAATGTAAATCTGATATTGAATGAACAATTTACGCATCCATCACGTAATTTTAATGAGTAGTAGTGGTAGGAAATTGGTGCAAAGTAGGTGACATTTTAGCTCCATAATAATAGAATTTGGGTGTCTAGTTTGAGTTTAAATCAATATATATGTATTGTATTTCCTCCCTTTGTGTTATAAAGTGATGAATTCTTAACTTGTCTTTTTCATTGACTGCCTTGGTAAATTTACTACATCATTTTGTAAAATATTCTCCGTATATAATGGTGCCATTTTTATCTTTACTAGGTTGATGAAGATTACATCCAAGATAAATTCAACTTGACTGGGCTTAATGAGCAGGTGCCCCACTACAGACAGGCACTAGATATGATTTTAGACCTTGAACCAGGTAAATATGGCAATGCCTTAAATACGTTGTCCTCAGAAAAATTGCCATTTAGCTTTATAGTTAGGTTTATGAAGGAAACATCTGAGGTAAGGTTTATTATGTACTCATTTGATAAGAGTTCAGTTTCGTCAGGCCCATCATGGCTGAAGTATTACATAGTTGTCATTCTTCGTTAAGTCTGCCTTGGAGTAAGCTTGACATAGAAATCACTTTGGTGTCCATGCGTGCTTCTGCCTGTACATCATCTACACTCTAGATTAAACTGGGTGTGCAAGTATTTAATAAGTCTGTTTTAGCTAAGTAAATGTCATTATCAAAGCATGGGAGTGGGCTCAAGATGCAGGTTATGACCCGCTTCGGATATTTAATATATATATGTACAAATTTCAGCACAGATGACCCACCAGTCTTCGAAAAATCAGCCCTTAATTTCACAGTGTATCTGACACATGAGGTCCACCATTTTCTTCTAGAAGTTGCTTCAGTTTTGATGCATTATTGGCACTTTGAGTTATTAAGATGATCATGATGTCAGGTCTGTTGCTCTTGTCCCAGTTGACATGTGTGAGATAAAGAGAGCTTGTGTGGATAAAAATTTTGCAAGTGTGAGTAAATGTGTTTGCTGCATTTTCAGTTTAAGATGATGAGATATGCTGTGTTTGAAACTTAACAAACATCATGAAGAATTAGCAACTGTTATCCACAAAAGTGTCATCTAATTCATGATGCTTACAAGCACTGAAAATAAAGTCTGCCACGTGCTGTGACATTTATGAAATATCAAATTCTTTTTTAAAAGCGGAATCTAACTAGGTCATAGTCCTACTCTTACTAATAAAAGAAAATAGGAAACATCACATTAATAATGTTTGTATATTTTTAATGGATAAATGCATTTTCTGTTTCTACAACTTATTTTATAAATCGCTGACATTTATAGGATTTTGATTAGAAAAAGTGGATCTTATATGCTTTCTAATTTCCCACTCATAAAAATGTAAAATTCTTCAGCATGCTTAAATTTAAGCAGACTTCTCACTTTCAGGAGTTCCTGCCAGTTTCATCATTTGCTATAAATTTATTATTTGTCTATTACATAACCACAATTGACAGTAAATTCATTGAAATTCCTTTATGAATTTCATAAATACTGAACATGGATCTACCTAGCTTGGAAAACCAGTGGCCCACTTTCCTATACAACACCATGTAAAATTAAGAAAGACAGTGGGTGATTTGAAGATTTAAGGGACCACTAAAAAATTTATTTTCTGAGTATATCTTAATATTGCAATTGGAGAGTAAAAAGCAACATTCCATTTAGTCATATAGGGGTCCCATTAAAAAAAAATGAATTCATTTTAACTCTACCTGTTATACATTTCTTGCAAATTGTATGCCATCCCATCTCTGAGATTCCTTAAAAAATCTCATTGTTAAATTATTTTCACATATTCAGTATTAAAAAAATCTGCTGGTAAAATTAATTTAACATGGTGTAATGTGTTTTCCAGAGTCAGATTTCTCCTGAACTGTAGGTAGTAAGGGAGATTGATATTTAGTTGGTTCATTGAAAGTTGTGGGAATCTTGATCCCAAAAAACGTAACATTTCCCCAGAAATTATTAACACCCTAATACCCATTCTTGCATTTAATCAGTGCAGTTTTCAGCTTTTAGATAATAATTCTAGGTCCAGAGGTAATATGAACTGTTTCAGAATCCTCAGCAAGTGTACAAGTATTTCATGGTCTGCAGTTAATTTAGTTGGATTTTGCTGTATTAAAGCTTTGTGGTCAGTTATTATTATGTTTGTACCAAGCTATGCAGGGACTACTCCTTAATAACACCATTGATAAACCAAACAAAACATTCCAAAGATCACTTGTGTCTTACCTGCCAATTCCTTGTAAAAGATGTCTGTTGCATTTGGTACAATTTTTTTTTTTACAGGATTGTACATATATTTATGTACTCACTTAAAAGTTGGGTACAACTGCACACATCATAGACTCTAGCTGCAGTCATGTAATGTGTTGGTAGATCAGGGCTTGTGTTGTTTGTTTTGCTGATTAGTCCTAACAGACTGCATATACCCATATCTGCCAGCACATTATAATGGACAAGAATCAATGCACATTAAGAACTTGATTAGATTTATGGAAAATGCCATTACAGCTACAACTAAAGCATAATAAAATGTGATTCAGGAAAGATGGTACAATCACAGTAGATTTATTTTAAAGAATCTTTTGATAAATAAATAGAAAACAAATGCTATCACTTCAGTGTTTGGAACTGGTTTTCTGAGGGCTGTTCCAGGAAAACATACTCGGGACCCAGGGAAGGCACTTTTAATGTGTGGTACTTGCCCATAGATACAGTTTAGAATTCTCTTATCATTTTAATATGAACTGTATGAAATCAAAGTACCCTAGCATATATTTTTAAAAAAACTGCCTTCCCTAGGTACTATATGTTTTAAATGGAATAACCCTGAGGAAATCAGCTCTAAAAGTCAAACATTTTCAGCTTATGCATCAAGCTAATTAAAGAAGTATTTCATCATGAGCATACATCATTCTTGTCATTCTCCATTCAGATGATGAGTTGGAGGACAACCCTAACCAGAGTGACTTGATAGAACAGGCAGCAGAGATGCTGTATGGGTTGATTCATGCCAGATACATCATGACGAACAGGGGAATAGCGCAAATGGTAACACCAGTGTATACATGATATTTTAGGGTTTTAGGGTTAAAAAATTCAGCTATCTTTCGTTTACTGCAAATTCACATTTTTTTGAAGTGGGGGTATCAGTTGTATTAGATTTTGGGGTTAGTACAAACCATGAATTGAAAAATCCAGCAAATTGTGATCATTCAATGAAAAAAAATAGGACTCGTAACCCAACCCACAATATTATATATTAATGGTAATGTAATGAAAATGTCATTATTTGTTTATGGGGAATCTATGCCTTATGGCATAGTGTCCATTCTCTTTTACCAGAAATAGTTTGTTTTGCTTACAATGGTCCTACTAAAATTAATAACAATGGAACCACCAGCTTTAATGTCCGTTTTGTGTCAAGGGAGGCAATTCAGATTTAGGTAAATTATTAGGCCTGATAGTTATCATCATTGGATATTGTTCCACTGATGGTAGTACTTGAAACAACTGTAGAAAATGCTTTTAAAAGAAAATCACTACAGTAATTCATCCAGTAATGTTTCAGAATTTAATATAGATTCTATAAGAACATGGAAGGAAAAGAATTTATAAAACATTGTAAACATTTTTTTTTTTATCCCAGCCACAATGGTAGCAATGTTTAAAAAATAATGTAAACATTATTTAGGGCAGTATTTTTACAGTAGTGAAAATAACCTACTAATTGTATGCAAATTAGTATAATTTCAATCCTCCAAGTCATCAGTAGTCTCATTAGGTGAAAAAAACCATGAAAATTTGTACTTGTGAAAATTAAGGAATTTACAGTATGGTTTATCTATGTAAGGAGTTGAACAGTGGTGGGCATTGTTTTTAACATAGGTGGGGTGAGCAGAATACATGTAGCTCTGTATCCTGACCACTTTGCATTAGAAGAGAGGAACTTCCATCAGTGCATTTATCAGTAAGAGAGCTTGAATATAAAAAATTAGATCACTGAATTTCTTGTAATGCTTAAATGAGTGTTTAGTGTTGCGATTATGAACTGGACTAGAAGACAAGTTATAGCATTCCTGTATGTACTGTCATTGAAGATACATAATACCTCTTTCAGAGAGTCTGACATGTGCTTTTCCATTTAGAATTGTTTAATTTAATTAATTTGTTCTATGATCATGTGATTCTTTGGCAATTTAACATGCAAGCTATTTTCTTATTTATGTACATTGCTTGGTTATAATCTGTTACAAAACCACCAGTCTTATGCTCTTTCAGGGGCTTTATGAAGTTCTGCCAGTTTTGTGATCTTAGGTCTTTGTGATCGAAGTAGCTTTCTCATCATAAGGGAAGCATATGCTCCTTTTCTTCTCAATCTATCTTCCATGTGGATGATTATTTTCTGTATCTGTTGTTTCTTTTGCTTTATGATATGAACACCATCTTGTCGGTTCAGATGATGATAAGCGACCCTAAAACTCAAAAGCAAAATGCAGAACGATGAATGAAGTGAATAAATAAATGCATTTCATGATTGGATTTGAAAACAGATTTGTTTTCAGGCTGCCATTAAATTTCAGTCAAAAGTCCTTTCACATGATAATTCATTCAGGATCAGATTCTTTACACTAACATTATTTCCACTCCAGACAAGTTGTGACATTGTTCTTGTTGAGGCAGATCACTAATTTCACAAATAATATCTTCAAGTTTTGGTGTCACAGATGTAACAGTGTCACTGTTGGATTAACATAATCCGAGAAATAAACTTCCTCATTACCAGACACAAGCAGTCATATGTCATATGCCGTAGCAAGGGAAACATCACCCTCATCTTTTTTATCACTGGTAATGACAACTGTCAGTCTGATGCCTAATATGGTCACAATGACAGCTATCTTGAAAACCTTCTCATTGCTACTTCTCTTAAATGAAAGTTTTATCAACATGGAGTTTTCACCAAAAGTCATTTCATGATGTTTAGTTGACCCTAAATGAAAATGGTACCACATGTACATCCAATATGGCTGTCACAACAGCTGTCTTGAAAATCCTGCTATTGCAGCCCACCAGAATGGAAAATTATATCCACATCAGGTTTTCACTGAAAGATCGTTAATGATGTATACTTGGTCCTAAATTATAATAGTTCCGATCTGACATCCAGTATGTACACCATTCGTGGCCATCTTGAAAATATTGTTATTGTTACTTCTTTTGAATGGAAAGTCATATTAACAAGGAATCTTCACCAGAAGAGTTGTTATGATGTCCCGATTGGTCCCAGATAAATGCAAATGTTGGTGTCCTAACATCCATCTGTCTGCCATAGCTTCTGTCTAGTTGTTTTGGAGTCAGTGTCATGTTCCAGCACATGATAGGCTTTACACGGTGACCAGTATAACTGGTGGAGGAAGAATTTGGGGAAAACCCAGGTAAGAACCATTGACTTACAGGAATCTACAGGCAAGCTTTCTCAGATACTCAAATTGCACAAGATCGAGACTCGAACCCATGCTGACAGAAGTGAGATGGCAGGGATCTGTAAGCGCTTTAAATTGCTCAGGCCCCGGCTTCTGAAAATATTGTTATTATTATTCATACTAAATGGAAATCATGTCAACATGGGGTTTTCATGAGAAGACTTCTTATGGCTGTTCCATTAAAACATACATGGGACCCAGGGAAGCAATTTGGAATTTCTTATCATTTTAATATGAACTCTGAAATCAAAGTACCCTGGCATATATTTTTAAAAAACTGCCTTCCCTGGGTACCATGTATGTTTAAATGGAACAGTCCTTATGAATGGCTTCTTAATCATGAGTGAATATTGTGCCAGTCTAACATCCATTATGGTTACCATAACAGGCATCGTGAAAATCATATTTTTGCTACATTACATGTCCCAAATGGAAAGTCTTATTGACTTTGGGTTTTCGTTGAAGTCTTCCATGGTTGTCTAGTTTGGATTAATGGCCATCATGAAAATCTTCTCGTTGTTTCACCACCTGATTGTATGGTTATTTTCACAAGAGGTTTTCACCAAAATACTTTTAATGCCAGGTTGGTCCTAAATGGAAATGGTGCCAATCTTGCACCCCATATGGTTGCCATAACAGTTAATTCGAAAATGTGGTAATTACTTAGAATAGATGAGCTGGCTTTAACACTCACTACTTTCAATAAAGAAATTAACTTATCTTGAATTCCTGTAAATTCTTTTTGGTCAGCAGGGCTTCACCCATTTGAGGGACTTTTGTTAAAGTAACTATGTTTTTCCAGTAATATCTAATTGATCATAATATGGGTAATTTTCCCAAGTCTTCTTTGGCAGAGTGCTCACCTCTACACCAGTAGTAACTGATGAATGTTGGATGCCAATTCCTCTTTCCCATTATAAGTCCAAACACATTAACAGTTTTCTCACTTGGCAGGCTGGACTTGTGAGTTAGTGAAATGACTACTAACATGCAGTATTTTCAAAAACTGGAGGGTGTGCTTAGGGCTGTTCCAGTAAAACATATACCCCCCCGGGGGAAGGCACTTTCAAATTCAACCAACCCACAACAGAAGCAATTAAAATAAATTATGATCCACCGTCAGATATGTTTTAATCGAAAAACACTGCCCCCTACAGAAGCATATTTTTTTTAACATAATTTCTGGCTATGGGTTAGTGGGTGGTAGAAGCGATTTTAATATTGGGTTGGGGACAGAAGCAATTTAAATGACAGCTGGCTGGAGGTAATCTACTGAATTCTTATAGATCGTATAATCTACTGCATATTTTTATTTGTATTCATTCATTATAATCAATCTTTTGTCCTTTTGTTTTATTTGTCAGCCATGTATGTCTCTGATACTGTAAAATTGCAAATTTTCTTGGTGGCTTATTATTTGTAGATGTCATTGATCAGTCCCTTAATACCTACTAATTTAATGTCCATGAATATAGATTTTATATTAGGAATTTCTATTCTAATACAGAAATCATGAATTTGTATCCTTACTAAACTGTTTGCTAAAGTGATCACTATGTTTTGCTATTTTTCTTTGTTCTCAGGCATGCTGCTTTTGATTAGAATAATAGTTAAATCTTGTATTGCTTTAAATGTGTGGTCAGATGCTATGATTCCCTTATTATTTTTTTCAATAAATGTTTTGGTAAACTTATAATACATGATTTGTCAGAAAAAATCATTAATGCCTGTGAAAGTGATGTTGCATTATTTCTGCCTACTTTCACACTATATCATTTCTTGTAAGAACACATATTTCAGTTG